>OX463848.1:5231710-5500627 GCA_949825065.1 Odontocerum albicorne
AGTTTAGGAAAACATGTTCAAAATCACCCAGAAATATTGTTTGTTCAACTTGTTTCATATTTTTCCTCCGTAACCTCTAATTTTGCGAAATTTCGATATTTTAATTCAATATTTTCCAGTTTGTATGAAACTTCCTACTTTTTACTCAAAAAACGTCCATTCACGCCCAAGTTTAGGAAAACATGTTCAAAATCACGTTAGAAATATTGTTTTTTTCAACGTGCTTTCATGTTTCTCCTCCAAAACCTCTAATTTTGCAAAATTTCGATTTTTTACGTCAATATATTCAAATTTGTATGAAACTTCCTACTTTTTACTCAAAAAACCACCATTGACGCCCAAGTTTTGGAAAATCACGCCAGAAATATTGATTATTCAACGTGTTTTCATGTGTCTCTTCCGTAACGTCTTATTTGCGAAATTTTGATTTTTTAAGTCAATATATTCCAATTTGTTTGAAACGTCCTACTTTTTACTAAAAAAACTGCCATTGATGCCCAAGTTAAGGAACAAATGTACAAAATTATGCCAGAAATATTCTTTGTGCAACGTGTTTTCATGTTTTCCCTCCAAAACCTTTTATTTTGCGAAATTTCGATATTTTAAGTAAACAGTATCCGGTTTCTATGAAACTTCCTACTTTTTACTCAAAAAACTTCCATTCGCGCCCAAGTTTAGGAACATATGTTCAAAATCTCGCCAGAAATATTATTTGTTCAACGTGTTTCATGTTTTACCTCCAAAACCTCGATTTTGGTGAAATTTTAATTTTTTAAGCCAATATATTCCAATTTGCATGAAACTTCCTGTTTACTCAAAATACTGCCATTAACGCCCAAGTTAAGGAACACATGTTTGAAATCACGCCAGAAATATTGTTTGTTCAACAAGTTATCATGTGATTCGTCCTTAGAGGTTTGCCTCTAATTTTGCCAAATTTTGATTTTTTACGTCAATATATTCTAATTTGTGTGAAACTTACTACTTTTTACTCAAAAAAACTGACATTGACGCCCAAGTTTAGGAACATATGTTCAAAATCACGCCAGAAATATTGTTTGTTTAACGTGTTTTCATGTTTGTCCTCAAAAGCTCGAATTTGGCGAAATTTTGATTTTTAAAGTCAATATATTCCAATTTGTATGAAAATTCCTACTTTTTACTCAAAAAACTGCCATTGACGCCCAAGTTTAGGATAACATGTTCAAAATCACGCCAGAAATATTGTTTTTTCAACGTGTTTTCATGTTTTTCCTCCAAAACCTCTAATTTTGCAAAATTTCGATTTTTTACGTCAATATATTTCAATTTGTATGAAACTTTCTTCTTTTTACTCAAAAAACTGCCATTGAAGCCCAAGTTTAGGAAAACATGTTCAAAACCACACCACAAATATTGTTTGTTCAACGTGTTTTCATGTTTTTCCTCCAAAACCTCTAATTTTGCGAAATTTCGATTTTTTTTAGTTAATATATTTCATTCTGTATGAAACTTCCTACTTTTTACTCAAAAAACTGTCTTTGACGCCCAAGTTTAGGAAAATATGTTCAAAATCACGCCAGAAATATTGTTTGTGCAAAGTGTTTTCATGTTTTTCGTCCCAAGTCTCTAATTTTCCGAAATTATGATTTTTGACGTCAATATATTCCAATTTGTATGAAACTTCCTACTTTTTACTCAAAAAACTGCCATTGACGCCCAAGTTTAGGAACACATGTTCAAAATCACGCCAGAATTATTGTTTGTTTAACGTGTTTTCATGTTTTTCCTCCAAAACCTCTAATTTTGCGAAATTTTGATTTTTTTTAGTTAATATATTTCATTCTGTATGAAACTTCCTACTTTTTACTCAAAAAACTGTCTTTGACGCCCAAGTTTAGGAAAATATGTTCAAAATCACGCCAGAAATATTGTTTGTGCAAAGTGTTTTCATGTTTTTCGTCCCAAGTCTCTAATTTTGCGAAATTATGATTTTTGACGTCAATATATTCCAATTTGTATGAAACTTCCTACTTTTTAGTCAAAAAACTGCCATTGACGCCCAAGTTTAGGAACACTTGTTCAAAATCACGCCAGAATTTTTATTTGTTTAACGTGTCTTCATGTTTTTCCGACAAAACCTCTAACTTTGTGAAATTTCGATATTTAAAGTCAATATTTTCCAGTTTGTATGTAGTTTCTTACTTTTTACTCAAAAAACTTCCATTCACGCTTAAGTTTAGGAAAACATGTTCAAAGTCACGTTAGAAATATTGTTTGTTCAATGTATTTTCATGTTTGTCCTCCATAACCTCTAATTTTGCGAAATTTCGATATTTTTAGTGTATATTTTCCAATTTGTATGAAACTTCCTACTTTTTAATAAACAAACTTCCATTAACGCCCACGTTTTGGAAAACATGTACAAAATCACGTCAGAAATATTGTATGTTCAACGTGTTTTCATGTTTTTCCTCCGTAACCTCTAATTTTGCGAAATTTCGTTATTTTAAGTCAATATATTCCAATTTGTATGAAACTTCCTACTTTTTACTCAAAAAACTGCCATTTATGCCCAAGATTAGAGTAACAAATGTATAAAATCATGCTGAAATGTTATTTATTCACCGTGTTTTCATGTTTTTCGTCCCAAACCTCTAAATTTGCGAAATTTTTCTTTTTTATGTCAATTTATTCCAATTTGTTTGAAACGTCCTAATTTTTACTAAAAAAATTGCCATTGATGCCCAAGTTAAGGAACAAATGTACAAAATCATGCCAGAAATATTCTTTGTTCACATGTGTTTACATGTTTTTCGTCCCAAACCTCTAATTTTGCAATTTTTTGATTTTTTACGTCAATATACTCGTTTTCCAATTTGTATGCAACTTCCTACTTTTTACTCAAAAAACTGCCATTGACGCCCAAGTTTAGGAAAACATGTTCAAAATCACCCAGAAATATTGTTTGTTCAACTTGTTTCATATTTTTCCTCCGTAACCTCTAATTTTGCGAAATTTCGATATTTTAATTCAATATTTTCCAGTTTGTATGAAACTTCCTACTTTTTACTCAAAAAACGTCCATTCACGCCCAAGTTTAGGAAAACATGTTCAAAATCACGTTAGAAATATTGTTTTTTCAACGTGCTTTCATGTTTCTCCTCCAAATCCTCTAATTTTGCAAAATTTCGATTTTTTACGTCAATATATTCCAATTTGTATGAAACTTCCTACTTTTTACTCAAAAAACCACCATTGACGCCCAAGTTTTGGAAAATCACGCCAGAAATATTGATTATTCAACGTGTTTTCATGTGTCTCTTCCGTAACGTCTTATTTTGCGAAATTTTGATTTTTTAAGTCAATATATTCCAATTTGTTTGAAACGTCCTACTTTTTACTAAAAAAACTGCCATTGATGCCCAAGTTAAGGAACAAATGTACAAAATTATGCCAGAAATATTCTTTGTGCAACGTGTTTTCATGTTTTCCCTCCAAAACCTTTTATTTTGCGAAATTTCGATATTTTAAGTAAACAGTATCCGGTTTCTATGAAACTTCCTACTTTTTACTCAAAAAACTTCCATTCGCGCCCAAGTTTAGGAACATATGTTCAAAATCTCGCCAGAAATATTATTTGTTCAACGTGTTTTCATGTTTTACCTCCAAAACCTCGATTTTGGTGAAATTTTAATTTTTTAAGCCAATATATTCCAATTTGCATGAAACTTCCTGTTTACTCAAAATACTGCCATTAACGCCCAAGTTAAGGAACACATGTTTGAAATCACGCCAGAAATATTGTTTGTTCAACAAGTTATCATGTGATTCGTCCTTAGAGGTTTGCCTCTAATTTTGCCAAATTTTGATTTTTTACGTCAATATATTCTAATTTGTGTGAAACTTACTACTTTTTACTCAAAAAACTGACATTGACGCCCAAGTTTAGGAACATATGTTCAAAATCACGCCAGAAATATTGTTTGTTTAACGTGTTTTCATGTTTGTCCTCAAAAGCTCGAATTTGGCGAAATTTTGATTTTTTAAGTCAATATATTCCAATTTGTATGAAAATTCCTACTTTTTACTCAAAAAACTGCCATTGACGCCCAAGTTTAGGATAACATGTTCAAAATCACGCCAGAAATATTGTTTTTTCAACGTGTTTTCATGTTTTTCCTCCAAAACCTCTAATTTTGCAAAATTTCGATTTTTTACGTCAATATATTCCAATTTGTATGAAACTTTCTTCTTTTTACTCAAAAAACTGCCATTGACGCCCAAGTTTAGGAAAACATGTTCAAAACCACACCACAAATATTGTTTGTTCAACGTGTTTTCATGTTTTTCCTCCAAAACCTCTAATTTTGCGAAATTTCGATTTTTTTTAGTTAATATATTTCATTCTGTATGAAACTTCCTACTTTTTACTCAAAAAACTGTCTTTGACGCCCAAGTTTAGGAAAATATGTTCAAAATCACGCCAGAAATATTGTTTGTGCAAAGTGTTTTCATGTTTTTCGTCCCAAGTCTCTAATTTTGCGAAATTATGATTTTTGACGTCAATATATTCCAATTTGTATGAAACTTCCTACTTTTTACTCAAAAAACTGCCATTGACGCCCAAGTTTAGGAACACATGTTCAAAATCACGCCAGAATTTTTGTTTGTTTAACGTGTCTTCATGTTTTTCCGACAAAACCTCTAACTTTGTGAAATTTCGATCTTTAAAGTCAATATTTTCCAGTTTGTATGTAGTTTCTTACTTTTTACTCAAAAAACTTCCATTCACGCTTAAGTTTAGGAAAACATGTTCAAAGTCACGTTAGAAATATTGTTTGTTCAATGTATTTTCATGTTTGTCCTCCATAACCTCTAATTTTGCGAAATTTCGATTTTTTTAGTCTATATTTTCCAATTTGTATGAAACTTCCTACTTTTTAATAAACAAACTTCCATTAACGCCCACGTTTTGGAAAACATGTACAAAATCACGTCAGAAATATTGTATGTTCAACGTGTTTTCATGTTTTTCCTCCGTAACCTCTAATTTTGCGAAATTTCGTTATTTTAAGTCAATATATTCCAATTTGTATGAAACTTCCTACTTTTTACTCAAAAAACTGCCATTGACGCCCAAGTTTAGGAAAACATGTTCAAAATCACCCAGAAATATTGTTTGTTCAACTTGTTTCATATTTTTCCTCCGTAACCTCTAATTTTGCGAAATTTCGATATTTTAATTCAATATTTTCCAGTTTGTATGAAACTTCCTACTTTTTACTCAAAAAACGTCCATTCACGCCCAAGTTTAGGAAAACATGTTCAAAATCACGTTAGAAATATTGTTTTTTCAACGTGCTTTCATGTTTCTCCTCCAAAACCTCTAATTTTGCAAAATTTCGATTTTTTACGTCAATATATTCCAATTTGTATGAAACTTCCTACTTTTTACTCAAAAAACCACCATTGACGCCCAAGTTTAGGAAAAAATGTTCAAAACCACACTACAAATATTGTTTGTTCAACGTGTTTTCATGTTTTTCCTCCAAAACCTCTAATTTTGCGAAATTTCGATTTTTTTTAGTTAATATATTTCATTCTGTATGAAACTTCCTACTTTTTACTCAAAAAACTGTCTTTGACGCCCAAGTTTAGGAAAATATGTTCAAAATCACGCCAGAAATATTGTTTGTGCAAAGTGTTTTCATGTTTTTCGTCCCAAGTCTCTAATTTTGCGAAATTATGATTTTTGACGTCAATATATTCCAATTTGTATGAAACTTCCTACTTTTTACTCAAAAAACTGCCATTGACGCCCAAGTTTAGGAACACATGTTCAAAATCACGCCAGAATTATTGTTTGTTTAACGTGTCTTCGTGTTTTTCCGACAAAACCTCTAACTTTGTGAAATTTCGATATTTAAAGTCAATATTTTCCAGTTTGTATGTAGTTTCTTACTTTTTACTCAAAAAACTTCCATTCACGCCCAAGTTCAACAGGAACGCATATTCAAAATCACGCCAGCAGTAGTATTGATTCAACGTGTTTTCATGTTTTTCCTCCAAAACCTCTAATTTTGCAAAATTTTGATTTTTTAAGTCAATATATTCCAATTCGTATGAAACTTCTTACTTTTTATTCAAAAAACTGCCACTGACACCCAAGTTTAGGAAGACATGTTCCAAATCAAGCTTGAAATATTGTATGTTCAACGTGTTTTCATGTTTTTCCTCCAAAACCTCTAATTTGGCGAAATTTGGTTTTTTGAGTCAATATAGTCGTATTCCAATTTGTATGAAACTTCCTACTTTTTACTCAAAAAACTGCCATTGACGCCTAAGTTAAGGAACACGTGTTTCAAACCACGCCAGAAATATTATTTGTTAACCGTGTTTTCATGTTTTTCGACCCAAACCTCTAATTTTGCGAATATACTCGGATTCCAATTTGTATGAAACTTCCTACTTTTTACTCAAAAAACTTACATTCACGCCCACGTTTTAAAAAACATGTATAAAATCACGTCAGAAGTGTTGTTTGTTCAACGTGTTTTCATGTTTTTCCTCCGTAACCTCTAATTTGGCGAAATTTTGTTATTTTAAGTCAATATATTCCAATTTGTATGAAACTTCCTACTTTTTACTCAAAAAACTGCCATTGAAGGCCAAGTTTAGGAACACATGTTCAAAATTACGCCAGAAATATTGTTTGGTAAACGTGTTTTCATGTTTTTTCTCCAAAATCTTTAATTTTGCGAAATTTGGATTTTTTAAGGTAATTTATTCCATTTTGTATGAAACTTTCTACTTTTTACTCAAAAAACTACCATTGACGCCCAAGTTTAGAAAAACATGTTCAAAGTCACGCCCGAAATATTGTTTGTTTAACGTGTTTTCATGGTTTGCCTCCAAAACCTCTAATTTTGTGAAATTTTGATTTTTAACGTCAATATATTCTCCAATTTGTATGAAACTTCCTATTTTTTACTCAAAAAACTGCTATTGATGCCCAAGTTTAGGAACAAATGTACAAAATCATGAAAGAAATATTATTTGTTTAACGTGTTTAGATGTTTTTCGTCCCAAACCTCTAATTTTTCAAAATTTCAATTTTTTAAGTCAATATATTCCAATTTGTATGAAAATTCCACTTTTTACTCAAAAAACGGCCATTGAGGCCCAAGTTTAGGATTACATGTTCAAAATCACGCCAGAAATATTGTTTTTTCAACGTGTTTTCATGTTTTGCCTCCAAAACCTCTAATTTTGCAAAATTTTGATTTTTTACGTCAATATATTCCAATTTGTATGAAACTTCCTACTTTTTACTCAAAAAACTGCCATTGACGCCCAAGTTTAGGAACACACGTTCAAAATCACGCCAGAAGTATTGCTCGTTCAACGTGTTTTCATGTTTTACCTCCAAAACCTCGAAATTTTAAAGTTTTAAGTAAAAGTTTTCTAGTTAGTATGAAACTTACTACTTTTCACTCAAAAAAACTGGCATTGACTACCAAGTTTACGAATAAATGTACAAAATCACGCCAGAATTATTATTTGTTAAACGCGTTTTCATGTTATTCCTCCAAAACCTCTAATTTTGCTGGAATTCCGTGCGGAAGGTCGTCGGTTCGAAACCAGCGCTGTGCTTCTTCCATCGAACGACACAGGCTTTTTTCCGCCTTGTGTTTGAGAGTATAAACTATGACTTCGGTCATATCGTTTCTTATAAAAAATCCAGTTTGTATGAAACTTTATACTTTTCACTCAAAAAAACTGCCGTTGACGACCAAATTTACGAATAAATGTACAAAATCACGTCAAATTTTTTACGTCAATATTTTCCAATTTGAATGAATTTTATTACTTTTGATCAAGAAAACACCAATTTTTTTAATAAAAATGTTTGAATTGTAATAATTTAAGGAAAAAGTGTAATAGAAATGCATTGACGTTAATTGTGATAGAAACCTTCTAAATGTGTATAACATTTTTTAGTAATAGATGAAATGTGTAAAAATGAACTTTTCACTCGAAAAACTACCATTGACGCCCATTTTTCTGATTATGGATAAGATGGCAACCATTGCTTTTCAATAAAACATTATTAAAATATTTAAAAATCCATTAAGAGAACTACATAGATACCATCCTCCCATTGCCCTGCTGGGGTAGGCAAATAATACAGAGCGCTAGACTTACCTATCTCGGCAAACATATTACGCCTCTTTCAGTTCCATACACCTCCTCATGCAGCTCCTACGATTTCTCTTACTTCTAAAATAGCCTTCTTTTACATAAACCATATACTTGAATTAAGCATTATTTTCTTAGTTTTCTTAAACCACTCTTCTTATATTAGAATTTGCATTGTATGAGCACTGTTTTGTTGCTCTTTCTTCATTCGATTTTTATAATACCCCTTAAGTTCACATTCATCCCTTAAAACTTCATTCAGTATTCTTCTCGTACCATACATTGTCACCGCTTGATTATTAAGTTCACGCATTGTTCAGCATTACTTTGGCTCTTTTCAGTCCACTGAATTCGGATGCTTTTATAAGTTTATTTCAAATGTAAAATTTCGCTTTTTTTTCCTATTTTTTAATAACTGGCATGTATGTTATAAAGGATGTTTAAATAAAATGTTTTTTTTTTTAAGTTAAATAAATCTCTATGCATGTTTTTATATCACAATCCTTAAATGAACGACTGTCTTTAAAGAAAATATAAAAGCAAAAAAAAAATTTATGTAAAAAAATATATTCATAAAATCTTACTTCTTTCATCTTTGAATGAAAATGACACAACCCTCACATCGGTTCAAACGTTATTTTAGATTTAAAACCATCGGGATTAATTTCTTCTTAAAAAAATAGTTGCTTTCTCAACGAGGATATTTATAATAATAACAAAAAATATTGAAAAAGAGTCTAAGCTGCCATGCTAGAAAAACAACTGCCTTTATTTTTTAAATTGTGCTTCTTTTACAATACTTCAGACCTCACATCAGCACGTTCCAGTTAAATATTTAGTTTTAGTATCCCTTAAATGTTCAGGAAATTTAAGTTCAGGTATTTTTAAATTGTTTGACTTTTAATTTGATGTTTCTTAAATTTATTGTGCTTATGCAAGCAATTAGAAACCTTAGCAACTTTATTGTGCTTATGCAAGCAACTTTATTATAGCTTATTAACTTTAACCTAAACAACTTTATTGTGCTTATGCAAGCAATAAGAAACCTTAGCACATATGCCTGTATACAAACGATCGAGTATACACTGCAGTATTGAAGCATATGTTTGTTTTAGCCTCCTTACATCGGTTGTGGTGCTTGTTTTTCACGGTGTTGGCCGTAGTATAAAGTTTTAACAAGTTGTTTAGAATTCGTCTTTGAGTTGGCGTCATTGAAAACTATTAGTGGAAGATATATAAGAAATAAATATTCCTGTCGTGATCCGCGTTATATAGTACAGCCGAGGGCAATGAGGCTAGTCCCCTTTGCTGAAAAAGTGTGGACTAATGAAATCATAGGAAATCACGGGTATATTTTATCAGCATTAATTATCATCCGCAGAAGACTAGTATGAGAGAGGATTAATTCCTCATTAATTACGTGTTCGTCACAAGTAGTTAGAGGAAACCAACGTGAGTGATGCGAACACTTAGGAGAGGATCTGTTCATGCCTCAATGATACTGTGAGTATAGCAAGTGACTACTCACCTTTCTTCTCTTCGGCATAATATCTACCCTGCATCTCTTGGATCGTTCTCAGAGTAGAGGAATTGTGCCAGAAGAACGTTTTGTTCGCACTTCTTGCGATAATTAATGGCTTAAGGCATAAGGAACAACCTTTAGGTTCAAAATACAGCTAGATTGTGGCAGGCTGGAGGCTAAGCGCTGCTTGGTGTAGTTTACACCTAAGTTATAAACCACCTCTAGTTAGACATGTGGTTTTAGAAAGTTTTATTTATATACTTAAACGCCGGGCTGTGTTCCAGCAACGAGTTAGCGCTCCGATTTGTCAAGTGTGTGGTCACAAGGAAAAAAAAAGATTTTTTTTCCAAACAACTTATGAACTGTCTGACCTGAAGGGGAAAGTGGCAGGTAAATTTCACGTCAAAGACATCGCCAAAGTGGAATAAAGACGCCATTACGGTGAATTGACGTGAGAGCTGCTGTGGCACTTAGTGGTAACTCAGTTTTACCATATTAGGTTTCCATGTTCCAAAAAAAATATGGTGGCACTCAATAGACCATGTGCTGGACAATGAGTGGTAATTTTGCTGATAGCCAGGCGTATGAGTGTCGTTTTCGATAAAGCGTCGGCGTTCACTTTCTCATGGTATCGCGTTGGATACATCCTTGTCAATTCCTCGTATTTTTATGTCCTCCGTTGAGGGTGTTCTCTGGGTACATGTCGAGTGTGGATATCTGCCAGTCAGCTCTATGAAAGGGTAAGCTTAAGGGGTTGGGATAGTACTGATGAGGATGGCTGAATGTAGGATTTGATTCGTACCTCGGGGAGGGCTTTCAATGGAGCATATTCGAATCGTACGGCTATTTCCGGCTGATTTGTGTACATTTATGGTTGCTGGCCGTTATCAGTGCTGTATCCGAGGGTTAGTATCGGGGTGGCTGCAACCAGGCGATAATGTGTTAAAAAGGATGGCAGTGATGACGTAGCCTCAGGTTGTCTATGTGTACCCAAGTCTAGGTGGGCAGGCGCTCGTGGCACCATCGGTACACGGATGTCCGTAGTATTGTATGTGGCATGTGAATCTTGGCTCCACCCGTTGGGTCTACGGCCGTCACACCGACGACATTGGTAGACGCGCGTGGTGCCATCGGTAAGCGGATGACCATAGTAGTGTATGTGGATATCATGTGATTCTTGGCTCCGCTTTTTGGGTCCGCGACCGTCGAACTAACGACATCGGTTGTAGAGTAGGCTCCAACCAATCAGCAAATGGCTTACGGATGGCTTATAGTCATCCAGTGAGAGGTTAACAGATGGCCTATATACATCTAAGGGTTGTAGAGTAGGCTCCAACCAATCAGCGAACGGCTTACGGATGGCCTATATTCATCCAGTGAGAGGTTACCAGATGGCCTATATACATCTTGGGGTTGTTGAGTGTGACTCCAACAGTGGGCGTCATGAACCCAAATTAGCATGTGCTCCCGGTCTAGGTGGGCAGGCGCTCGTGGCACCATCGGTAAGCGGATGTTCATAGTAGTGTATGTGGATATCATGTGATTCTTGGCTCCGCCCGTTGGGTCTGCGGCCGTCGCACCGACGACATAGGTGGACGCTCATGACACCGTCGGTACCCGGATGTCTTGGCTCCGTCCGTGGTGTGTATGGGCGTCACACTGATGATATTGGCTAGCACGCGAATTGTCACTAGAGGGATGACGATCCCCGAGGTGAAGATATTATAAACACATATTTGCTGTAGAGTATAATCAAGTGTAACTGTTTTCTTGTCAGTTCTTAGGCCTGGTTGAGACCTATAGTTGATGTCGCACACTATATGTAGTGTCTCAGGGCCGTGTGATGGAAAAAAAATGTTTGTATATTAATGTATCTTATATTCTCAATATTGATTAATCACCAAAATTGTACCTTGCAATGATATCAAAGATCACCAGACAAGCGGGTAAAAACTCACCTTGCTTCTTTAATTAAAGTTATTATGATAAGAACCTAACTCAGTGTCCCTAAGTGCAGACTGTTCTAACCGGTTCTGGGGAAGCCGTTATGATCTGACATTACTAATAAGTAACTTGATCTGTTTTTGGACATTACTATTTTGAGTGTGTTGCCTTTGTAATCTTAAATATTTGTACGTTTTTCTATTGTAAAATAATAAGAATTATTATGTGTAACCATGTTGAAGAGAAGGTGATAGTATCTCTTTTTGGGCATTACTCTTGTGAGTGTGTTGCCTTTGTAATCTTAAATGTTTGTACATTTTTCTATTGTAAAATAATAAGAATTATTATGCGTAACCATGTTGAAGAGAAGGTGATAATTGATGTTTTTCTGTATTGTGCCTTGCTCTATAAAATGTTTTACTGTTTCCAGGTGTTCTTAGATAGGGAAGCCCTGAGAGTTAGTTTTTCGTGGTTTCCTACTCTTTTGCAAATGCAGGGGCTGATTAAATCGTCCACGAACGTATCCAGCATGACCAAGTAACGCCATGCTCTTTAGCATAGTATCTTATCCTTGTTTCGGCAGATGGGTGTATGACCAATTGACACAGGGCCGTAATCAGTACTTGAATTTTTTTTTTTGAATTATTTTTTTTTATTCTGTAACATAAAATGGAGTGTCAGGACTTGGTACTTGTCTGCCATGATCAACCATTTAATTTTTACAGTCGTAAATAACTATTAAAAACTCAACTTACGAAATGATGAACCATTTAATGTATTGCAGTCATAAATAGCTATTAAAAACTCAACTCACAGTATTATCGTAAATTTTGGTGTTTCGATGGGAGGGTGTCAGGTTGGTTCTTGGTCTCCTATTATCGAGCATTTAATTTATTATAGTCATAAATAGCTATTAAAATTTCATTCATGGTATGTATCGTGAGCTTGATGTGCATTTTTATGTAGACAAATTTTAAGAGAACCGTGTAAACTGATATGACTAACGTGTCCCCATCGGTCCAGAGCTATTAAGTATGTCTTATGTAAACAAATTTTGTAAATTATGATTTGGTTATAGTTAATAAATTTCGAAAAGGGATTTTTGAAGTTGTAACAGCTCTTGGGGGACTTTTTTGGTTCGAGTTATTTTTTTACGCTTTCACACGGTTAGATGGCCATAAATTTTAAGAGTCTACGACCGACATTCTATAAGGAGTTTATTTCTTTGTGACGTCAGACTCTCATGGACTATATATTCGATAGATACCGTCCATAGCGCCCCTTCTCGGTTGTGATTTCGTCCTGTTATAAGCTCCTATACTTATCATTGGTCGCTGTAACTTAATTCCAAGTTTTCTAAAAGTATTTATTTAAACTAAGTGTTCACTTTCTTTCCATAAAATTGGCTGGGCAAATCCTATCCATACGAGGATTTTGTTATTGCCGTGCGTTTATAATTGAGTAAATTCTGGTAATTTGCCCATGTGACAATCTTGAGATTGACGTACCACTTTATCTCTGGTCAAAATCAGCTGATTTTCACAGAATATAGAGCGCACTAATTGTCCTGAAGTCTTCAGGACCGGGACGAATCTCAAAGAGCCCACTCCAAATTCCGTTTCGTCGCGTGAGACTGTATTACGGCACGAGTTGACGCCCACCAACCATACTGGGGCGACTTCTTCAATTCAACGGCCCTGTTGTAGCAGCACAAGGCCGGAGAACCTGTGGTCAACCTGTGGTCTTGCACCGGATGTCGAAAATTGGAAATACATTGTGTCAAGTGTATTGAAGTAAGATGAATTTGTTTATTATCTTTGCTTGTCATTCAATGGTGATATCTGAGTAAATCTAGAGATTGGTGATATCAAATTATTGAGAATTGGCACAAATTCGCAACGAACTGTTGTGAAGTTACCCCTCAAATAGAAAATACTTCGACTGTCTGTCCATCTGAAAAGATAGCGGAGTATCAGAAAGTAATCTACCCAATTTAAGTTTTCTGACGGGCTATCAGCTCGTCAAGATCAAATATATAACTATTTAACAGCAAATATGTGTTTCATTGTATATTTATACCTATCCAAGCACTGACGACTGACTACTTCTTCCCACTATACCTTGAGATCTAATAGAGGCTTGCCCTATAACCACTGACTGAGCTACCGGATTAAAATACATACATTGTTACATCTAGGGTTTTAGTAATGCAATCGATAGGATTAAATAAGGGAGTTAAATAAGGATAAACCTATTACCAGATTTATGGGCATTGTAGTCCAGAATGACCATTGGCTTTCGCTTATCGGTTTCACTATCTACCAAACAACTATAATGCATTGTATACAACAGCAGGACCGATTTATTCTTCTTCGGCACGGCAAAGCGAATTCATTTACAATTTCTTTCAATAATGGTACAAGTCAGGTATAAGGTCCCTAAAGATCTTGTACCTGATTCCCGTACTAAATGTTTTCAAACCGTAATAAAACACGAACGAGTGATCTTACCGCTTAGAAACCGGTTTTAATCGCTTCAGCATGTTTTTTTTTTGGAATAAATACAGTATCACGTTTCCAAAACATACAAAGAGAAAGTTGTGAGCAAACAAAAATCGAAAACGTCCCCAGGGACCTTGTCACTAATCGGAGGGTTAAATAAAAATGCTAGAATTATAATGAATCAAGACAAAAGTGTAGTAGAAATGCATTGACGTTAATTGTGATAGAAAACCTTCTCAATGTGTAAAACATTTTTTAATAATAGATGGAATGTTCATACTTTTCACTCGAAAAACTACCATTGACGCCCGTTTTTCTAATTATGGATAAGATGACAATCATTGCTTTAAACATATCATTATTACAATATTTAAAAATCCATTTAAGGAAATCTATAAATACCATCCTCCCATTTCCCTGCTGGGGTAGACAAATAATACAGAGCGCTAGACTAACCTTTATCGACAAACATATTCCGCCCCTTTCAGTTCCATACACCTCCTCATGCAGCTCCTACGATTTCTCTTACTTCTAAAATAGCCTTATTTTATATAACCATTCTCCAATTTAAACATAATTTTCTTAGTCTTCCTAAACCACTCCTCTTATATAAGAATTTGCACTGTATAAGCTGTGTTTTATTGCTCTTTCTTCATTCGATTTTTATAATACACCTTAAGTTCACATTCATCCCTTATAATTTCATTCGGTATTCTTCTCGTACAATACATTGTCACCTCTTGATTATTAAGTTCACGCATTGTTCAGCATTTCTTCGGCTCTTTTCAGTCCACTGAAATGATAAACACATTTAAATATTTTTTTTCAGAAAATGCTGAAATTGTTAAGTACTCAGTTTATTTTTCTGTAATAAAATAGAATTTGAACCGTAAACACACTAAATTATATGAAACATATATCATATTTTACCCAGAACTGAGTCAAGTGTTTTCTTCCAGTTATGGAATTTAGTGCAGTATTGTTCATAGTTATTAGGGCATTCTGAAGGAGGTTCTTTTTTCCATTTATTAATTAATATAGAATTGTCTATATTGAAATAATATTTCTTAATTTGAAGTAATGTGCTTCTGGTAAGAGGCCACAGCCCCACATCGAACCATTCCAGCAAAAATAATATTTTGAGATTTGAAGAATTAAAATTATCGTCTTTCTATTTTCTCAAGTATTTCTGGGATGTTTGAGAATTTTGGGATATTTAGAATTTTTTGGGATATTTGGGAATTTCGGGATATTTTGGGATATTCTGGATATTTGGGATATTCCCACACCAGAATTGTTTTAATGTTTAGGAGGTGAGAGCGACCTGGAGTTAGTTCCATTAAAAACGAATGATTTAAAATATTTAAAAACCATCTAATTCACATAATTCGACATTAACAAAATATTTTCTAATTTTTAAGAACATTTTTGGAATATTAGTGATCTTTCTACGAGGAGTATTTCTATAGTACATGTTGAGGAGGTCAGAGTTTCCAATAGCGAAATTGAGACACAATTCTAGAGAACTATTTACACTGGTTCAATCAATTGTTACTAAAGAGGTGATTTTAATCGTACATCACAAAAAACGAGGAATCACGAAACTGTCGGAAGAAAATCTTCTACACTTATTTAAAATTAATTGTAAAAAATAAAAACATTTAAATATACACATCTAGGTTTGTTTTATTTAAATGAATAAGCTTGGAGAATATTTAGCTGCCAAGGACCTCGTTGTTTTCAGATTCCTCATCACCCCCTTTAAGTACCCACTTTTTGAGGCTATTATACACAGAGCACATGAATGGTGAAGAATTTCAAATGTAAAAAAAAAACTTTTGTTTAACCATTTCTAGTCATAACTTCAGAATTTAATTCAAGCCCAAAGGGAAAAGCTAATCTCAGAACAAATGTTACATTCTTTCAATTATTTGTAACATCAGATGCTTTTCAATTCCATTTTAATGCTTTTTAAATCTATTTAAATCCATACACGGTTTTTAAATTAATTCTTATACCATAAAATAAAAAATGAGGAATTCAGAAACTTTTGGAAGATATTAACATGAATTCAATATTTTATGTTTTGTTTAAAGTGACTTAATGTATATAATGTAATAAAACTAGACTTAAATTTTCTGGGATTTTTCAATTTAAATAAATAAGTTAGCAAAACATAAGACTAAACCTTTCCCGTATTTATTGAACTATTAAATGATATTTGATTCATTTATGTTTTTAATTTTATTGATTTATTTTTAATATTTATGGGCAAAATTCGAATCCTCAGTGGAAGTGAAACATTGAAGGAAGTAGGTAAAATTTTAAAGGCTAAAGGCTTTTACTAATTTTATCAAACAGTTCTTGTACCTTCTGTCACGCTGTGATGAACTGTAACGCACTGGAATTCCATGCGAAAGGTCTTCGGTTCAAACTTCGCGCTGCTCTACTCCCCTTGCATGACACAGGCATTTTTTCCACCTAGTATACGGGGGTATAAGTATAATATATCTAGAACTTTGGTCATATCAATAAAAAAATAAAAAAATAAAAACATGTCGCTGTGCCATCGGATCCAGTAGAGCTCGGTGACCGGTGAGTTTGCCGATGTGCAACGGCTCCCTCATTTCAAGAGGAGATAGGAAGAACACAGCTTCCCTTTCCTACTGAATTGACGATGGAATGGCAAAAGGATCCTCGATTAAGGCCAAGCAACGAACGAACGAAATATTTTAATAATTTGGGGTGCTAAATTGAAACATTAATAAATAATAAACAGTTTATACTCGTGAATATATAGTTTATACTCGTGAATATACAAAATACAATTTGAATATTAAGTCTTCTAAAAATGTATTGTTTTAGCGATTATCTTATGCACAAATATTTATAAAAGTTTCTTCCTTCTTATTTGTTTTATCATGACCGACTCTCATCTTGAATAATAGACGTGAACGTTTATACATAAAGGAGTATACGCCAGTCTCAAGCGATTAAGACAGAAGGTCGTGATCTTTTCAGCCCTTCTACACGCGACCTCGCTAGGTTTTGGGTTTTTCAGAATGCTGCAATCATAGAAAACCCCGTCGCTTTTTTCAAAGCTTATTTCGAATAATTTCACCTTTTTATTACACAAAACCGAGTTCCTCTAATGATCAATACCAAATTGACAGACGAAACTGCAAAATTGTGTACAATAGGTAGGGAACTTCAAAATGACAGCTCTCGATGACATCGTCAGTATTTGTTTTATTTCATACTTAGTAAAAAATCCATCGAAGATTTTAGAGAAACATTTACATCAAAATTGTAAAGTTATATCGTTATGGCCTTTCGTAATTGATTTAAAAGTTTAAAATATTTTTCACAGTCAAAATTAATAAACTAGCCGAAAGATATTTTTTTTTTTGAAAACGATTTGTCCAAATGTAAAATTAAAAACCATCACAGATGAGACATATGAGTTTTTCAGCGCCACATGATCAGTATGTTAGTGCACCCGGGTCAATAGGTTGCGCTCACCTCCTAAACATCTATGTTCTCCTGGTATAGGAATCACTTTTCTCAAAAATCTTGACGAGAAAATTTTAAAACGATTGCAAATTTTCAATATCAATTTTGAGAAATTTCTCATTTTTCAAGATCTAGAAAAATTTTAAATTTTTCATAATTTATTTTTTAACTTTTAATTCACTATTTCACAGCTCATTTTGATTTCGGAGTGTAAAATTACCTCTACAAAAAATTTGAAAAGCGCTTTCGATATTTTGAGATGAAAATGTAAAGAGAACAAAACGAATACACTCTCGCAAAATCGAATGGTTAATAGTTGAACAACCTGTAAAATGAAAAAACATCATTCAAACAATGTTCGTCAATCAACGTTCGTCGTCGATCAACGATCGAACATCGATTCAATATGAGGAATAGGACACCATAAACATATAGGAGGTGTAGAAAATTTGATATTTTTTCTTCTATTCAAAAGTCGTAGTCGACGGTTAGCTTTTTCATTCAAACTATTTAAATTGTACGTGAAGTAAAGATGGTAAATGAATAATATTAAAAATATATAAATATATAAGATTTTGTAATTATCGATCAACTAATTTATTTTTTTTCTAAAAATATTCGACACAGAGAAAGATTGCTGTTGACGATGTATAATAATAAACTGACAACGGAATAACATTAAATTTTCATAAGTACTGTTTTATTAAAAAACTAAAACATAATTTGTACTAAATATGAAATAAAACAACTATCGTCCAATTCACCGGGAACTGTCACTTTGACGTTTTCATGCTTATGTGGACAATAGTGCTGTATGGTTTAGACAATTTGTCCATTATTATTTAAATATCCATGCTTTCGGTAATAAAATGAAAAAAATATATGTTTGTGGTACATTTTAATTATTTATTAAGAAACTGTTTTAAAATATAAAGGCAAACATATGTATATAGGCAGAAGATAAGTGAAACGGCCAGCTCAATGAAAAAAGAAAAACTCACGGAACAAAACTCTTTGCTGTGAAAAGCGAAAATACGTAACACTTTATCGGTTATTTATTTTTTTAATATTTCAAATATAATAAAAGATTGAATAGCAAAATCGAAGCTTCAATATTTAAAACTTTCCGTATGTATATGTTTTTCCATTTGAATTATTTAAAAACCATCGCTCTTAGATGAATCTGTGAGGGGTCTCGTGGAAAAAATCCAGCCTCCTCATCGCTTATGTACTCCTGGTGTTCGTACATTTAAATAACTTTATTGGAAAATTTGATATACATTTAAATAACTTTATTGGAAAAATTGATATACATTTAAATAATTTTCTTGGAAAAATTGATAAACATTTAAATAAATTTATTAAAGATGAAAATTTTACTTTAAATACTATGCTAAAAAAAATAATAAAAGTTATCTTTCCATGAGATAAAATAGTGTTTATCAACGATAAATAATTTTGTTAATTTATTGTAATTGTGACAGTTTGGTTCGAGTGAATCCGAAAATTTTGTGAAGTCTTCATATGTGTTAATGAAAAGACAAAAATGGTATTTCAGAAGACAATATTATATATTGTACTATCATAGAAACCGGTGTATACATAGTTGGAAGAAATTTCACAGGCTGAAACCATTAAAAGACCTATATATTTCACTGTATTTTTGTTTCCATCGATCTCTTTTTTAATTTAATATATCAGAACTTAATGTAGCATATCAAAATATTTCACTTAAAATATATAAACAAGAATGATAAATAAACCGCTGTCTTATCGATCGGTATTTTATAATTACTACGGAAAGGATAACATCCCTGGATTATGTTTTCCATTTTTTACCTTCCTCTTATAAAGTAGTCACCTCCGTGGCCTAGTTGGTAAAACACTTGTCTCCCAATCCGCAGATTACGGACTTGATTCCCGTTGGAACCCAGATTTTAAAAAAAAGGGTTGCGGTCTGATTTTTACTTATTACATCTTTAACATTAAATCGTCATCCTCAAATCTAATTTTAAATTAAAATATTTGAAGAATTTGAAGTTGTAATTTATAAATTTTCTGAAATATTATTTTTTGAGATATTTGGGGATATTTGGCATGTAGGAAACGTGGATCATGCAACCTAGGAACGTGTACCCATCTAGGAACCTATTCCAGGAGTGCATAAATGCTCAAGAGGTGAGAGCAATATATTAAACCAGGGTAGTCCTAGCCTTGTGGCGCCACAAATCTCACAGATTCTTAACTTGTTAGTAAAATATTTTTTAAATTTAAGTTTCGTCCTGAAAAATATATTTCTTCAGCAAAATAATTAATTTGATTCCAAAAACATTTTTTTTTCTTTTTAAAATATAACGAAAAGGCAACAACCACATAGCATTATATTTTTATTGGTACTCAACCTTTTAAATGTTCAATGGATATTTACTAAATATGAAATAAAAGAAATATTGTCAAAACAGACACGGCCACTAAGTGCGCCGATGTAGCCCATGTAAAAAGAAGAAACGAGATCCTATAGAGAGGACATCGCTAAGCATTGGTGAATACTTATATATAAGAGCTCACGTCACTTTGATGTTTCCTCCCGATCGTACATTCTGATTCATACATTATTATTAAGTAAAAGTTATTTAAAAAATAGGAAAAAGCGAAATTTTACATTTGAAATAAACTTATAAAAGCATCAGAGTCCTCTTTGACGACTGCCCTCCTAAATGTCTAAAGTAGAGAGAGATAGATAATTATCGAGAGGAGATTCTCCATCTGGAACATACTTCGGTTAAACTCCAGTTAAATCCTCAAAAGTATGAATTGTTAAAAACACACTTTCATCATTGGTACTAACCATAGTTTAATATTAATAGCATGTATAATTGTATTAATAAAATATAAATCTCTATGCATGTTTTTATATCACAATCCTTAAATTAACGACTTTCTTTAAAGAAAATATAAAAACAAAAAAAAAATATTTAAAAAAATATATATTCATACAATCTTACTTCTTTCATCTTTGAATGAAAATGCCACAACCCTCACACCAGTTCAAACGTTATTTAAGATTCAAAACAATCGGGATTAATTTCTTCTTAAAAAAATAGTTGCTTTTTCAACGAGGATATTTATAATAATAACAAATAATATTGAAAAAGAGTTTATAGCTGCCATGCTAGAAAAACAACTGCCTTTATTTTTTTAAATGTGCTTATTGTACGAGACTTCAGACCTCACTTCGGCAAGTTCCAGTTAAATATTAAGTTGACTCAGGTTATACCCTCGGTAACATGAGTATCATCTCGGCCCTTCTACAGTTCAGATGAACGAACGAACGACGAAGATTCGTCTAAGTTTTCGGTTTCCATGCAAAATTCCAGTTCTCTTACTTAATATGTTGAATTAAAAATAGCCGTAGATCGAATCACGTTTAACTTTTGAACAAGTTTAGTTCAATATATTTGTAGTATTTGTACATTTATAATCCTTATTAAAATTTTTAAATTCCCGAAATGATTACCGAAATTTAATAAATATTTACACAGTTTCACTTTGTACGACTCATATCAAACTGATTTCGTTTGCAACATTTTTTTCCAAATGTTTTTTTATTCCGCATTTTTATGTGATATTATTCGGCCGACTTAAGCGACATCTGTAGTAACAACTGATCAAACCAATGTAGCGAGTATTCTGGCGGTTGTTTCTATTCCTCTCTTCGAACCTCTCTTCTCCTCAACAGTTATGCACTCCTGGTAGCACTATCCCCACTATCCCTTAAATGTTCAGGAAATTTAAGTTCATGTATTTTTCAATTGTTTGATTCTCAATTTGATGTTTCTTAAATTCACTTTTAATTCTTTGAAGTCAATAATAATTTTAAAAGATTCTTTACACTTTTATATCAGGAAACGAATTTGCGACGAATAACAATATTTTAATAATTAAATGTCAATAATTAAAAGAGAAAAATGTTTTTTCAATCAAAGCAAATTTCTTAACGGAAACCCAAATTTTTCGTTTCAGAAACAATTTGACATAAATTTTGATAAGTAAACCGCTTTCACTAACATACATGTAACTAAGTTACTTGTGAGGTTTGTGGCGCTACTTTGCCAGGTGTACCTTGAGGTTAATAAATTATTCCTAAGCCCTAAACACTCCAGGTACAGAAGTGTATACTAAATACCTTAAAAAACTCCAAATAGTTTAAAAGTGATGTTTTTTTTTTTTATTTCTCGATATACAAAATTATAAATTTCGCATTTCATTTCTCTGTATTCGTGAGTTTTTTAATGGAAAAACATGTTACTCGTACAAAGTACAAAAAAGAACTTTAGTAGAAACATGAAATGCTTAGCAGTAGTCAATCTGTAAAACAAAAAGCATCGTTCGATCATCGATCAAAATGAATAAAGTTCATCGATCATCGGTCGAATCGATCATCATTTTATCGATCAAATAACAGGATATCATAAAAACATAAAGGTGTAAAATAAAATTAGAAGAAACTTTTATTTAAAAAAAAAAAACATGTCGTGACACCGATAGAAAATGTTATATTTCGTTAAATTTGACTTGTTCATCGATATTTAAATTAAGATATACAAAATCTCTATCGGAGAGATTAAAAGAAACGGAAAAAAAAACATTATTTGATTTTTTAAATTCGTGCGATTTTTTGACATTTTTTAGACCATTTATTTGAGATTCACTGAGATTTATTTGAGAATATTGATGCCAGGAAAGCATAAATTATCAGGAAGTGATACCGAATTTAATTCAAATGTATTAAGAATTTTTAAAAACTTGTTATATATTTAAAACACACATTCTATCTTTTTATAACACAAAAAATTAAAACAAAACTGATGAAATACAATTATTCTTCATCTTATTTTAGGCCTGTTGACCTGTTATGGTCCTGCATCATTGTTTGCCTCTTGTGACGTCGACTGCCATCATTTTTCGATTTGAAAAACAAACCTCACTAGACTGGCATGCTGGAAAATACAATTAATATAAACAATGCTGTACTCGTACTATAGTTCACAATATGAAAGAAATTGAGAAAGCAAGTTTCTGCCTACATACGTTATTTTTAATCGTATCAATTCATTTATACGAGTAGCAAATAAAACTATTTTTTACAGCTTGACCGAATTTTAAACGAATACGTTTGTATTATTGACGCGGGTTCTGAAATAAATTATTCAAGCGTATTCAAATTGCATTATTCATTTTCTTTTTCAATACCCAATAAATGGATAGTTGATATAAATTAACAAATCGTTTGAAAAACAGAGCACTTTTTGTCCACAATCAGAAAAAAACGTCAACGTGACAGTTTCTAGTAAATTGGTTGAAATTGTTTTGTTCTTTTCATATTTAGTACAAATTTCATTTTACTTTTTAATTGGAACTTGAAGATGTTAGATTATACTTTTGTCAGGTTATTGTTTTTAATCTCTTATTATTACAATACTAAAATAAAAATGAATTATTTATTAGAACTGCATAATGGTCTACAGTTTGAAGAAAACGTCCAAGTGGCGGTTCTAGATGGCATTGACAATATTTGTTTTCTTTCGTATTAAGTACAAACCTATTGAAAATTTAAAGAGAGAGTAACATTAGAAATGTCAAGCTTTATATGTAAGTTATCGGCTTATCGTTCTTGTTAAAGAAAAGAAAATGCATTCGTAATGAAACCAAAAATTATTTAACAAAACATGGTTTTTTTAAAGCGACTTTCCTTATATAAATATGATCTTCTTTTACTCACAAGTTATTACACGGTTAGTTGGATTTTATTGAGCCGCTAGACCAGGAGTTTTTTTGGGTTAATAAATTGCTCTCACCACTAAAATATTTATGCGCTCCTGGTATACGTTTCTACATGGTTCCATGTTCCTGTGTTCCATGTTTCTGTATTCCATTTTCCATTTAATCCATGTTCCAACGCCACGCCAAATATTCCGAAAATCCCAAATATATCTGAAAATAAAAAAAAAACACGATTTTAAGAAAATTTTAATAAAATAATTAAGTTCTTTTATTTAAGAATATTACAATTTTTAAATTCTTATAAATTTTTTGAAAGTTTTTGAGAAAATTGGTATTTTTCTGTAGGAGAAGTGGATAAATGTTCAGGAGGCAAATGTATCAACTTGAAACTACTCTTGATTCATTACCTCACCAAACTCACCAGTAACTGAGTCAATAACAGAATAAGAATAAAATATTTTTAATTTATGAGCAAATAAATTACCTTAACATAAATTTGTTGAAAAAGCTTACAAAATGTAAAAATTGTTTTTCTTTTAGGAATTTGAATTCAATACTTTTCAAAAGTGAATTTAAGAAAAGTATTGAATTCAAATTCCTATTGAGATTCAAAGAATTTAAATATTTTTTTTATTTTTTGACACATTTTTGGTATATTGGGGGTAGATCTACCAGGAGTGCATAACTGTTAAAGAGGCAAGAGTTTTGACGAGAGGAATGGAAACATAATACCAGAATACTAGTAATATTTTATCAGTTGTTACTGCAGAGACCCCTTTAATCGGTCGAATAACAAATTTATCATTTTTATAAATATTTATCATTTTTAGTTATTTGATTTTGAGTTAATTAAAGAGGAATAAAATATGTTGAGTGGTATTTATTTTTATTTATTAGAGAAGAAATATTGTTTTTAAAGAAACATCTCGAGCGAACCAAACAAATTAATGGAATGAATCACATTAAAAGGAAAACGATATTTCCAAAGTGATTTGAACAAAATTTAAGTGAAACAAATATTTCTTGAATCTTCGAAAAGACTTTAGTTTCACTTTGTGGTGTCATGTTTCCCGTAAAAAAGAAATAAAATAAATAAATAAAACATTTATTTTATATGTTTTTTGTGTTCACCACCAGTTTATTTTGAGTTTACTACCGGTTTCGAAGATATCCGCCTTCATCGTCAGGTGAAGATAAACTGACGATGAAGACGGAGGTCTTCGAAACCGGTAGTAAACTCAAATTAAACCAGTTGTGAACACAAAAATATAAAATAAGTGAAAAAATATTTACTCGGTTGCTTGTGGGATTTTTGATACCACTGTTTCAATATTACCTAATTATTTTTTTGTCCAAATAAAATGTTTAAAAATGTAAAAGAAATGTCTCTAGATTCGTTCATTCGATAGTTTCGCCCATAGTTAAACTTTGTAATTTGTTTTATCAAACACTATATATTCCACTTTTTGTAACGGTATAACCCTACCGGTTTCAAGGCTATCACTTCATCACCAGGGAAGCACAAACAAGGCTTACATACCGTTACAAAAAGTGGAATAAACAGTGTTTGATAAAATAAATTACAATGTATTTAAACCTCCACAATGTTAATGCCTTAACTATAAATAATAGTTTAACTGTATTTTCATTCGATAAAACAAAACAAAATTTACACCTAGGAGGTATATTACAATTGTAATTTTATTTCACACATTTAACCTAAGTAATGTAAAAAACATTACTTAGGTTAAATGTGTGAAATAAAAAATACAATACTGTATATCATATATTATAAATATGTCATAAATATTTTGTGTCATTATTTTAAAATTAAAACTTTTTAAGTATTAAGTTTTGAAATCGCATTTATACATAAAATTCTAAACACCGTTGAAGGCGAGCTTTTGGAAGGTGGCAGTCGATACACCACCGCAAAAGCTTGGAGAAATAAGTCACAATTCAACATGAGCAATTCAAGTAAAACCTGTGTTTGCAAAATAAATTGTAAAATAATAATTAAATGATTTTGAACTTAAACAGAAAATAAAATTACTTAAAAGCTAATTTAATCTCCATTGTTTTTGGATTTGAGGAAAATAAATATTATTTTTTAAATTTCCTGTACTTTCATGGGATATTTCTTTACCATACATAAATATTGAGGACATAAGAGCAAAAAAGAGCGAAATGGAAAACAATTTCAGAGTTATAGTAACATTTGTTAAATAAATTGTTATTACAGAGATTTTTTTAATTTACTCTACTTTGTAATTTATTTTTATCAAACACTGTTTATTCCACTTTTTCAGTGTTTGATAAAAATAAATAACAATGTCTTTAAACCTCCACAATGTTAATGCCTTAACTATAAACAACATATTACTCTATTTTATGACCAAATAACTTTGTTAACATTTCCCTTCCTGTGTTAAAAAAATCCGCGCGTTCCGGTACTGTGTATTCAATATACACCAATACATATGTAAAAATGAGAGATTTAAAATCGAAAAAAAAAGAATATTCATACCCAATGGCTTAAATTTGGTAAATTTGAAGTCAAAAGTGATAATAAATTAAATTTAATTGCTGAAAACATGAAAAAAACATCGGCCGACGTTCATAAAATGGGCGAAGAGACCACTCAAGCGAGAGAAGCGAGCAAACTGAGATTCTATTTCTTGCGTTCCCAAATACCGAAGTAGAGTGAGAGTGAGACGTGAATAGCGTCGCTTCCTCACCCAGAGTGTTTTTTTTGAATGAATATACCTACATCACACACTGGCACACGTTTGATTGTATTGGTGAATTTATTCCCGATTTTCACAACATATCTTTGATGTGGCCGATAAGTGCTAATTATTATTAATATTATTTTTTCATTCAATGCGTAAATGTATTACGGAGGAATACTTAAAATCTGAATCCAGTATTTATTATATTTAAAGAGATATTAAAGTATTTAGAAGCAATGTGTTCTAGTTACACATCACAGGTAAGGAAGGGTTAAATGTAGATAATTTGAACATATTAACATGGCAACTAGTGTCTCTATAGCAACGAAGAAAATATGTAAACAAAATTCATTTTTAACACCAAAATAACAAATTGATTTAGTCTATTTTACTGTTTTTTAAGAAATTTTTGAGAAAAACAGCAATAGACAACTCGTTTCTGTGATTCGATATTTTATATTATAATATATATACATAATAGAAATCGTTGTGAAAATCTAAGGGCTGATACACTCGACAATATTTGTCATCATATGGATCTTACAAGACTCAAACAAAAAAGAATAGCTTTATAAACAACGATGATTGATTTAAAATTGTTAAAAAGAAACGTCAAATTCCTAAATTTTGGGATTTGAAGAATTTAAAATCTTATTTGTTTTCAAATTTCCTGAGATTTTTATGGGATATTGGGAATATTTTTACCAGGAGCGCAGCATACCTGTTGAGAAGGTGAATATTTCGAAATGTGTAATACAAACCAAATACCAATACAATCGTTACATTAATTTGATCAGTTGGTAAGACAGAGGTATCTTTAGTCGGCCGAATAATATTACTTAAAAATGAGGAATTACATATAATGAAATAAGGTAGTTATTTTCTGACAATGATTGACATTATATTGACATTACATTGACATTATTCTGACATTACATTGAATAATTAAACAAATTATGTATTTAACTAAACCTTTATCGAATTTAATGAACATTTGGATGTGATTTCATGCAACGATAATTTTAATATTTTTACTTAAGAAAATCAAAGTTTACCTATACCTATAATTCTAGCCCTGGGGTTGAAAATGAACTATACGATGGCTGAAATTATACAAAAATTACCGAAAGCATAACCCGCCGAGTCACCAAAATATTTTACTGGAACGGGCTGATGTGAGATTAGTGCCAAAAACATTGTATGGAAATTAAGGTATTTTTTATTATTGCTAATATAAGCTCTTAATCAATCTTATTTATTCAAATAAGAAAAATGTAAAATTTCAAAAAATAAAACTAAATTCAATATTATGCATTTCTGTATAAGGTTTGAGCCGATAAGAAGGCTGTGGCATTTTTTTCCATTTGGAAAAAATTATTGTCTTGACTCAAAAATTGAATAGCGATTATTTAATTTGTTTAACCATAAAATTTTGAATCATGTTTTACATGACGGGGTATCAAAATAAGGCTGTGATTTAAAAACCATCATAGGAATTCTATCATTGAAAATAACAATTTATTTCATTTTATTGGCACTATGGTTTACAATATGCAACTTCAATTATTAAGTCTTTTGAGGGCTAGATAGATTTTTAATGAGGAAAAATGTGTTATGTGTTAAAAATGTGTTAAAAAATGCACGCCTGAAAAACGAAATTTAACTAAAATTTATTTCTTTTTCTTGGTAGATTCCACACGACTGAAAGTTGTGATCTTTCCACTCTGTTCAACTCTTTTCACGGCGATTCTTCTCCTTTATCTGCTTTGGGCCTCTAGGAAGGCTTTCATCACAGACGAGAATGTTACATTTTTCCAAGTTTCTTTCAACTGTAGCATTTTGTCTTTTTTTATTTCTCAACTTAAAACGTAAATAATAATGTACGAATTGCATCAACAGTGTTGCAAAACCGCCTACGATCTGGAGGAAACGTCAAAGTAATAGTTTCCAGTGGCATCGACGATATTTGTTTTATTTCATATTCAGTATAAAACCCCTAAGGGTTTTGAAGTTTCGGTTACATTAAAATTATAAGGTTATACCGTTACATATTGACTTCTCGTTATCAATTTAAGACAATTAACATTATTCTCAATCAAAGCGAATTAACTTACGGCAAAGTTAAATTTTGTTTTTACCGAAATTGAAATAAAAATCCTATTTAATTAAAATTACCAACTTTTACTCAGTTTTTAATTCTGAAGTATGAAATATTAAATTTAAAAAATCTCTAACAGGCTATCAAAAGGAATATATGCGATTAAAAAATAATTAAATGAAATTGTATGTGATATTAACATAAAGTTATTTAAGGTTATACTAATTATAAAATCAACTCCTCTATAATTCGTATGCAAAGACTTGGAAACGAGTTTTGCAACAATTTAGATATTTTTTATATATTGTAAGTATGTATAGTATTCGCCAGAATATCACAACAATATTTAGAAATAGCTAATAACTTTGTGTTCTCCTTTATTAATATAAATAACGTAATATAAACAAAACATTAAGGACAATACTTTGCCTCTGGAGTTGAGTAACCCTGCATCAACATGTAGGAAGGTTTTAATTCTGCAAACCAACTTACATCTCGTTCTACTAATGAGGCCATGTGTTTTCTATATCTCAATATCTATCCATAAAATTCCTACAAAATTCTCAAAAATCTAATATTTGTTCTATGTATGCGTTATTCCACTAAAAACAAATCTGAGTTCTTTACCTCTATAAAATAAGCCTTCGAAAATTACATAAGTCTGCTTGGTGAAGTTTGGTAATATTTTGTGGTATACATACATAACATATATTGAACTTAAATATACATATAATTATTAAATAATTTGAAAACAATGACTGTAATTTATTATTACTGCTGTTTTTTGTGTCTACATGTTAGTTTAAGATAAAGTTGTATTATTTGTCAATAATTTTAAGTACTTGTATAACCTGTCACATATTCATTTGTATATAAAGACACTGCTGTGTCGTTAATTAATTGAATAAAATAAATTTAATTTTAATTAAAAATAAGTTATGTGTATACTTTTGAATTAATTACGTTAAGGTGCATGACTACGCGATAACGCACTGGACACAAGATAACTAGTTCGAATCCCGCTACCACCTTGAATGATAAAGGCATTTTTTTTACCTAGTATTCGGAGGATACTTATGACACAGTTCATGTATATTCTTTAAAAATACACAATTTATAAATGTTAAAATTCGAGTTTTGGAGCTATCTATACCAGAAAAATACCAATCATTAAAGTGTCACAAATACATATATAAAAAAGCTGAATCAAGGTTTCAAAAATAAAGTTTTTTAAATCCTATGGATACCATATGCTATCGATACAATGTTCGACGACTTTGATGATTCGATTTCGGTCGATTTACAGGTGTTCGATAAAATCGAACCAAAACCAGGATTTCATAAATAAAAAAGGGTGACAAAAAATATTCGGAAAGAAAAAGTTTTTGAAAAAAGAATCTATAACATTTATGATACATTTCAAAATTCTTGGTTTAGAATATGTGACCATAAATGTCTATATCTTCCGCCTAACAGCCGGATTAACGTATCAAATAAAACACATCATAGTTTTGTTAAACCTATCGAAAAAAAAGGTTAATTCAATATTTTAAGTATTATTAGTTAGATATTTACCATTTATTTACTCTTTCTCACCATTTATTTACTCTTGGTCAAATGTTGTCCCAAAACCCACAGGTTGTGGGTTTTGGACGTTTTTGACCGGTTTTTGGCCGGTTTTGTTGACCGGTTTTTGGCCACTTTACAACTAGTTGTAACTAGTTACGATTTTTTTATTGAATGGTTATTTTACTTTGTAAATAAAACGTTTTTTCTTGTTTCCTTATTAAATTTAATCTGAGCAACGAATTATTTTCTTATCAAATCGTTTCTTAACCACAATCAAATGGGATCAATGGAATTTTTTTATAAAATTGAGCGTAAAAAGTAATATAAAATAAATAACTTTGTTAAAGCAAGAAATAATGGAAATATGAACCTTAGATATTATTCACTCCATAGGAACAAAAGGAAATCTATGGTTAAAACAATGCTTCATTTATCACTTAGGTCTAAATATTCCTATGAAGTGGGCACCACTTGACACTGGTGTATAATCCTTCATACCATATATGGATCATCAGTCCACAAAAATAAGGTATATATACATTTTAGAGTTAAATTTGGGTATTTCAACTCTAAAATATTAAATCAAGAAGAGGGTACGAAACTATTTTGATTGAGACGGAATAATTATCTAACATTATTTGATTATGCTTCCCTTTAAATCAAAATGTACCTTTAAATAAAGATTCAATGAAAAGAGACAAATATTGTTGATGACACCAGGAAAAGTCACAATGGCGTTTTTTTTATTATGTTTGATTATGTTTGATTATATTTGATTATGTTTCCCTTTAAATCAAAATGTACCTTTAAATAAAGATTCAATGAAGAGACAAATATTGTCGATGACACCAGAAAAAGTCACAATGGCGTTTTTTTTTATGTTTGTTTATATGTTTGATAACGTTTGATTATATTTGATTATGTTTCCCTTTAAATCAAAATGTACCTTTAAATCAAGATTCAATGAAGAGACAAATATTGTCGATGACACCAGGAAAAGTCACAATGGCGTTTTTTTATTATGTTTGATTATATGTTTGATTATGTTTGATAATATGTTTGATTATGTTTGATTTTATTTGATTATGTTTCGCTTTAAATCAAAATGTACCTTTAAATAAAGATTCAATGAAAAGAGACAAATATTGTCGATGACACCAGGAAAATTCACAATGACGTTTTCTTCAGACTCTGAACACAAGATTCTTCATATCATCCCTTGGCTCTGGATTATATTCCATCATATACGAGTATAAGAGTTGAAAGCCATTATTCAAGAAAAAAGAAAGGACTCTTCTTACATTATGTCCATTATTTTTTTCTTCTCCACTTTTTTAATAATAAAATAATATTATTTGTTTTCAAGACTCTTGAATAGTATTTGTATTCCAAAAAGAGCTTGAATTATAAAATGGCTCGATAATTGAGGTGCTTAGAAAATCCACACCTTATATTATTTTATGTATTTTCGCTTTTAAGAAAACATAAACAAAACTGTTGTGGAATGAAGATTGTGTCAGAAAATTTCTTTAGACGTATTTTTTTAAAAGTCATTGTAAATTAAAATCTTTTATATTAAATAGTTGATAAAACTCTATCAACTATTTAATATAAAAAAAATCTCTTCCTTCTTCGTATTGATAGTTTTTTAAACGAATTCTTCGTTAAACAGAAAATATTTCACAGTTAAAGGTTAAAATCTTATTCACTTTTATTATTTTTTCTTAAGTATATGTTGACAATCTTACAATTGCAAGTATTAATTGTAAAACTAATGACATAAATAAACTTATCCAGGTAGATTGCCTCCGTTATTTTAAAAATCAGTTTGTCAACACACACCAGGAGGCACAAAATGACATTATAAAATAAAGGACTTTTTTATATTTCATAGGCTACATACTCGTGTACATGTCTTCCTACCAATAGCCTGTCGGGGAAGGCAGAAAGAACAAATCGCCATAAATTTCAATAGTGACATTTATCACCTATTCTACATAAATATTCTATTTTTTCCCCACCTGGCGAGTTTATTGCCATGTGGCAATCTCTTCCAGCCAATCATTAAGATGTTTTTAAATGGGCCCTAAGGGAAAACCAGACTGGAATTCCATTAAAAAAAAATCTGGATTCCAGCGGGGATCGAACCCACAACCTCCGGATCGGCAGACAAGCATCTTATCACCAAGCCACGGAGGTCGTCTATAGAGCTGAAATGATTATTTGTTAATCTTGAAACATTTCTTTCGAAATCTCCATGTCATTTAATTATCTACGCCAAACTTTGTCCTCATACACAGATCTAGGGTTTTATAAAGAGCATGTTATTTTTATTTTCCAGCACACTATTTTTCCTCAGTTAATTGTTATCAACGGGAGTAAATGTATTTCCTAGATTAAATAATCATTCCATTTTCTGTTGTAACACTTTTACCCTGTTTTTTCTTTCAATCAACATTAAACTTATGGATGATACCATCATCATTTAATAACACGAATTAAAACCAGCCTGCCATTTTATCCAAATGTGACAAAAAAATATGAAAATAACTGTCCGGAATCATTGTTTTTTTTTAATGTAGAGTAAGAATGGATATTTTCCGTTATTTTATTTCTATAAACATAATAAAATCGGAATAATAATGGTAAAACAAGAAGAAATACATGTTTTCAAAAATTGACACATTACATCACATTTAAGATTTTTTTTTAATAAATCATGATTATAAGCTAAATATTATAAATTGATACTTCTTTTTCAAAGTGCTTCCTCTTTGGAGGTTGGTGATAATCATGGTTATCGTGACCTTTGAGGCAGCAGCTCTGAACAAAGAGATGATGCCACAACAAAACCACTCATGTAACCACTACTATCTAAAATATGCGTCTTGCCGCATTTCCTCTCCTCCCATAGAAATCCTAAAAATCCTAAGGTTTTACGATTCCAATACCCGGAATCCCGAGAATTAAGATTTAAATCATTCGTTTGTCACTTATAAACTTTCATTTTACATTTTTTTGCATTATTAATTACCTTGCTGTAAAGAAGTTTGGTACTCTCCAGAATTTTTTAATTAAAATGAATATTTTCTGACAAATATTTGACTGAAATGTGTATTGTCAGACCTTTTCCTATTTTTTAGAAACAATAAGATGTACACATTTAAATACATAAATCAATTATAACACATTACCAAAATCCAATCTTACCAGGTGTGACGGCTGCTCTGCTCCGCCGGCTTCTTAAAGAGGCAAGTACTCTTTAGATCTCAGGAGTTCGTTGGGTTATTGACACTCTGAGTAACTCTTTCTCAACTCTTAGCAGGACAAGGGGCACAATTAAACGAGATATAATTTTAAAAACAAAACAGTTTATTATATAAATGGATTAAATAAAAAAAACTTGAACGTATGTCAAGAAAAAAAAAAAGTTTAAAGTTCGGTTCCCGAATCAATGGCTCGAAGATTGTGTTGCGAATCTTAACAAGGGGGTTTACAATAGCAAATTAGAATTTAAGTTAAGCCAGGGTTTAACGTCCTGTCGAAATCCAGCATTAAAATAAAGGAATAATATTCACCGAATTGTAGATGTCGTCCTGAGAGCGTTTGTGATACAGCAGAGAAAGTCAGCGAATAAGTCTGGCAGTATTCCGTGCGACCAGCGTTGAAGGAACGTCCGTACAACACCACGTCTCAATTGGAAAAGAAGGCTGGAGAGGCATTCTCTTCCTAAGCAAGGAAATCCCGAGAGAGAGACGACAATTCAATTCGTCTCTCTCACCAATACGAGTGGTGCCATCGTGAAAAAAAATTGTACTTCACGATGTTGTCATTGCAAGATCATTCCAGAAAAATGTACCTGGCTGCCCACACAGCTATTGGTGTCTCGACCCAAAACGAGACTTTATTAGCCCCCTTTTATTTGAACAAACAATGACAATGGAATTTTTTATAATTCGGCATAGGGTTTTGGATATTTTATTATTCAATCCTCAACCGTTTGGATCTTAAGATATCTTGCTATTGTAATTTTAAGACAATAATTTTGCAAGGGTGACCACCTAGGAATATCCTAGAACATTCCAGAATTTTATGATATTTTGATCTCTTTGTTTACAAAGCAAAGCGTATGGACCGTCACCAACCGACACCACGTGTTTCTAACTAAAAATATAGTCCTCACAGTATTTCGTTTTGAATGTGAATTTTTTGCTTTGAAATACAAAATAAAAGAACGAAATTCATTGTTAGTAATTAAAACATAGTAATTAAAACGTAGAATTATTTTTATTTATGAAGGCATTCAAAAACTAGGCAAATAAACCTCTCATATTATAAGACTTTTATTAAATACATATGACTTTGGTCATATATATTCTTTAAAAAAAATATAAAATAAAAAACAAATCATAACGTACACATTGAAACACCAGTTAAGAGTATTCTGTTTTTTTTCGATCTTTTTTAACCCTCCGATTAGTGACAAGGTCCCTGGGGACATTTTCGATTTTTGTTTGCTCACAACTTTCTCTTTGTATGTTTTGAAAACGAGAAAACAAAAAAAAACATGCCGAAGCGATTAAAATCGGTTTCAAAGCGGCAAGATTACTCGTTCGTGTTTTATTACGGTTTGAAAACATTTTGTACGGGAATCAGGTACAAGATCTTTAGGAACCTTATACCTGACTTGTACCATTATTGAAAGAAATCGTAAATGAATTGTATTTGCCGTGCCGAAGAAGAATAAATCGGTCCTGCTGTTGTATACAATGCATTAAAGTTGTTCGGTAGATAGTGAAACCGATAAGCGAAAGCCAATGGTCATTCTGGATTATAATGCCCATAAATCTGGGATGGACACAATGGATCAGATGCTTGGCACTTATTCATGCAAACGTTCAACAAATCGTTGGCCACTTGTAATGTTCTACAACATTATAGATATTGCTGTGATCACGCCGATGCGTGACGCGAAGTATCGTCTTGTTGGGCCGGCCCTGATATCGGCCTCCCTATCGCCGCGACTGGCCCCGCGCGGTGGTATTGTCACCTACTGATCACGCCGATTGAATATGATTATTGTCGCCGGCTGTCACCATTACCTCGACGACCATTCCGCCCGGTCTCGTTCACTTGTTCGTACGCCATCGCCAGGAGAAGACCTCAAATCCGGGCTAGCCAAGTCGCCGGCACGCGCTTCATCGCCGAAACCTGGGCCGAGTTACCGCCGACCAACCGCGACCACCACTCGAAGTGCACGACAGGTTACCTGATGTTAGCCAAGATCTCTGAATCCTGCTATCCACGCCATCAACGAACCTACACCACAACCGTGAGTAGAATCCCTTTATATCCTATTCTTTCCGGTTTGGCTAACGCCAAACCATATGGTCCTTCGAGCCGGACTGGGACCTATTCAAGACCAAAATACTGCACCGGCATCACACCCAAATTCAGCCCTTAATTGCGGCTCTCCCAACTCATGCGCTTCAACTCAAAAGCGATCCAACCCAAACTCAGCCCTTAATTGCGGCTCTCCCAACTCATGCGCTTCAACTCAAAAGCGATCCAACCCAATTTCAGCCCTTAATTGCGGCTCTCCCAACTCATGCGCTTCAACTCAAAAGCGATCCAACCCAAACTCAGCCCTTAATTGCGGCTCTCCCAACTCATGCGCTTCAACTCAAAAGCAATCCAACCCAAACTCAGCCCGTACTTGCGGCTCTCCCAACTCATGCGCTTCAACTCAAAAGCAATCCAACCCAAACTCAGCCCGTACTTGCGGCTCTTTCAACTCATGCGCTTCAACTCAGAAGCAATCCAACCCAAACTCAGCCCTTAATTGCGGCTCTCCCAACTCATGCGCTTCAACTCAAAAGCAATCCAACCCAAACTCAGCCCTTAATTGCGGCTCTCCCAACTCATGCGCTTCAACTCAAAAGCAATCCAACCCAGACTCGGCCCGTACTTGCGGCTCACAATCAGAAGCATCAGCACAAAATATTCAAAAGGCACTTGAGAGGTTCTGGGAATCAGAGGAACTCGCGTCCCAAAACAATGTCAGCTCGCTACCAGATCAGTGTGAAGAAATCTTCCGCACTACCACTACTCGCGATCCCTCAGGGCAATATATCGTCACATTGCCTTTTCTCAATAATGCACCTGAGCTAGGCAATACATATGCCATTGCCTTACGCAGATTTCTCAACCTGGAGAAGAAACTCCAACAAAACCCGTACCTCCGCTCAAAGTACATTGACTTTATGACGGAATATATCAAATTGGGTCACATGTCACCCTGTCATCCAAGTACCTTCAATCGTAAGTCTCACTTTTATATACCTCATCATGGCATATTCAAGGCTGGTTCAGAGAAGCTCCGCACAGTCTTCGATGGCAGCTGTAGGAGTTCCAATGGTGTCAGTATTAACGACTGCCTTCACACAGGCCCACCTCTGCAGCAAGACATTGTTGATATTATCATGACCTTCCGAACTCATGCTGTTGTATTCAGCACTGATATTCGAATGATGTTTAGAAACATTCTTGTTCACCCAGATCATAGACGGTATCAGCTCATACTTTGGAGGTCTTCACCAGATCAACCCTTACTCACTTACGCCCTTTCGACCGTCACTTATGGTCTCCGGTCTAGTCCCTACCATGCAATTCGCACTCTTCTCCAACTCGCGGAGGATGAAGGTAATAACTACCCAAGAGCCGCTAAGGTCCTCACTAAGTCCATCTTTGTGGATGACATCCTAACTGGGGATGACACTGTCATAGGGGCTCAAGCGCTGCAGAGGGAGCTGATTGAGTTACTTGCTCTGGGAGGCTTTCAGCTCAGCAAGTGGACATCAAACACACCAAACCTTCTTGAGCGTTTCCCAGATGATCAGTGTGATCTACCTAAGGACTTTGACATCAACCCAGACTCTCCCACCATTAAGGTCTTAGGGATACAGTGGATTCCTCAAACGGACGAGTTCACCTACCGCATTACTTTGCCTCCCATGGGAAAGATCACTAAGCGATCTATTCTCAGCACAATAGCCTCACTTTATGACCCAAATGGGTGGGTTACTCCTGTCATATTCCGCTCAAAACTCCTTCTCCAGAAACTGTGGACCCTGAATCTTGAATGGGATGAACCCACTCCCAAAGAAGTTCAGATGGAGTGGCAAGACATTTCAGAGGATCTTCCTCAGCTCTCAGCTCTGCGCCTCCCCAGACACATCTGTCAAAACAAGCCCAATTCCGTTTATTCACTGCACGGCTTCGCAGACGCTTCAGAAGCTGGTTATGCCGCCGTCGCTTACCTCCATGAGACCAATGTCGATGGTCACGTAAATGTCCACCTCATTGCAGCAAGGTCCAAGGTCGCCCCAATAAAGAACCGTCTTACCGTACCGAAACTCGAACTTTCAGCAGCCCTTCTTTTATCTCAGCTCATGACTAGAGTCTCAACTCAGCTATCAGCCCACATCCAATTAAGACAGCACATATGTTGGTCAGATAGTACCATAGTACTGGCGTGGCTAAGCACACCGCCACATCGCCTACAAGTATTTGAGGCTAACCGAGTCACGAACATCACCTCCAACTCGTGCAATCTAGTGTGGAAGCATGTCCCTTCAGCCCTTAACCCTGCAGATTGCGCTAGCAGAGGAATGTCGGCTCAATCACTATCTGTACACGATTTATGGTGGTCCACCAGCTGGCTAAAGGAACCACCAAGCACATGGCCAATCACTCCCCCCGCCCTGGGACACCATGCCTTGCCTGGACTCAGGGCCAGGAAGGTAACAGCCCATATAGCCGTGCCGGACTTGAACACTGATCTGCTCACACGTTTCAGCTCATTAACAAAGCTGGTAGGAGTGACAGGCTACATTAAACGCTTCATCGACAATTGTCGGAAAATTAAGACTGCACGATGCATTGGTCCCTTGACGGTCTGTGAACGCAAGGAAGCCCTTCTATTCTGGGTCCGTTCTGTACAACAGAATGCATTCGCCCAAGACATCCACCGACTCCAAACTAAGGGGGATTGCACAATCAGACTGAAGCGACTCTCACCGTTTCTGAAAGAAAACCTGTTGAGAGTAGGTGGTCGTCTCTCTCACGCCCTACTCAGATACGACGCCCAACATCAGTTCATTCTTCCGAGCTCTAGTCCACTCGTAGATCTTATAATTGACCACTACCACAAAATACACTGCCATCCTGGTGCCGACACACTACACGCACTCTTACGCCAGCAATACTGGATACTGTCAGCACGCCGTGTCATCAGGCATCGAGTGTACAAATGCGTCCAATGTTTTCGTTGTCGCGCTCAACCCAAGGCTCCATATATGGCCGACCTTCCCGCGGATCGAGTTACACCACAGCCAGTGTTCTCTCAAGTCTCTACGGATTTCGCTGGCCCTTTCTTAATAAAATCCAGCACTTTGAGAAGCGCAAAACTTGTGAAGGCTTACTTCTGCATCTTTGTGTGCCTTTCCACAAAGGCGGTTCACTTGGAGCCAGTCTCTTCACTCAGCACGGACGCCTTTTTCGCAGCATTACAACGGTTTGTTTCCCGTCGCGGTGTGCCTGTTCTCATCCGATCCGATTGTGGTACAAATTATGTGGGTGCTAGGAATCAGCTCATGGAGGTACAGAAATTTCTTTCAGTCAATGAAGATAAAATCACTCACAAACTCACTACTCAGCACATCACGTGGTTGCTCAACCCACCTTCAGCTCCATCATTTGGCGGTCTCCATGAAACCGCGGTAAAATCCACAAAACAATTACTTTATAGAATCGTAGGTGATCAGCACTTGACCTTTGAGGAATTTACCACACTCTTAACACGAATCGAGGCTGTCCTTAACTCCAGACCTCTCTGCCCTCTTTCCTCTGATCCTTCAGACTTTGAACCCCTTACAGCTGGCCACTTCCTCACGGGCCGCCGATTAACTGCATTGCCCGAAGCGTCTTTCGACGATAGCTCCTTGACCACACTCAGACGATTTCGGCTCATACAAGCCATCTCTCAGCGTTTTTGGTTCCGGTGGACTAATTCCTATCTCCACACCCTTCAAACCCGCTCCAAATGGCTTTCACCATCCTCCTCTCCTCAAATCGGAGAGCTCGTCCTGATCAAGGAGGACAACCTGCCGGCACTGAAGTGGCGACTCGGACGCATCACCCGCACCATACCAGGCAGCGATGGAGTGACACGTGTGGTGGACCTAAACACAGCCAGTGGACAATTGAGAAGGCCGGTGGCAAAGCTGGCCCGGTTCCCGTGGGAGGTCCTCCCGGCGCCCCAGGATGATCACGCCGATGCGTGACGCGAAGTATCGTCTTGTTGGGCCGGCCCTGATATCGGCCTCCCTATCGCCGCGACTGGCCCCGCGCGGTGGTATTGTCACCTACTGATCACGCCGATTGAATATGATTATTGTCGCCGGCTGTCACCATTACCTCGACGACCATTCCGCCCGGTCTCGTTCACTTGTTCGTACGCCATCGCCAGGAGAAGACCTCAAATCCGGGCTAGCCAAGTCGCCGGCACGCGCTTCATCGCCGAAACCTGGGCCGAGTTACCGCCGACCAACCGCGACCACCACTCGAAGTGCACGACAGGTTACCTGATGTTAGCCAAGATCTCTGAATCCTGCTATCCACGCTATCAACGAACCTACACCACAACCGTGAGTAGAATCCCTTTATATCCTATTCTTTCCGGTTTGGCTAACGCCAAACCATGCTGCATTGACCGCATTCGTAATTTACGATGAGATGAAGCCTGTTCAAAAAACAGACAAGCGACATTCGTTTTTGCAATTGTTGACAAAACAATTAGCAATTTCAAATATCAAAGAACGAGCAACCAATACACGCATAATGTGCTATCCCAAAATTCGAATTGCTATGGAAGCATTTGATGTAAAGGTAACGTTGAAATTTAATATTGAAACGCACAAACATAGAAATAACATTTTTAATCTTCTTCTTGGTCGATTTCTCATGACATAGAGCTGTGATCTTTCCTGTCCGTCTTTTTATCTCTTCTCTCTCTCTCTCTCTCTTTGAATAATGGCCGTGAACTCCTATATATGGAGGAGTATACGCCAGTGTCCAGTGATGTCAGCTTCATAGTATCTAGGTAGTTCCATTCATATTATCTCTTCTCAACACAGATCTCTTGCAGGGCTGTCGTCAGCGAAGACCCTGTTACATTTTTCTGACTTTCTTTCAAACGTGTCATATAGTCTTTTTAAAAAAATGGATTCATTAATGGTAATGAACAAAATTTGGAACAATGCTGCGTTATCATCCATAATTGGAGGAAAAAATCAAAGTGACAGTTCTTAGTGGCATCGACGATATTTGTTTTATTTCATATTTAGTAAAAAATCCCGTGAGGGTTATAAATGAATCGTTACATTAAAAATATAAAGCAATACCACTATCGGCTTGTCGTTTGTTAACATAAGAGATAAATAATATCGTCAATCTAACAAAATCAACTTACGGCACAATTCCTTTTTGTTGTTCGCAAATCTATTAGATTTTTTAAAAATTAAAATCATTTTTATGAACATTTACAACTTTAATTTAGTTTTTATTTATGAAGACAAACCACTAGAAATAAAATTTAAGCCCATTTTTCTTAATTTGCTGTATAAAAATGACACCTTCTCACCATTCATGTACTCCGTCCCCATAAAACCGGTCAAAAACCCATAAGTTGTGAGTTTTTGACATTTTTTGACCGGTTTTTTGGCCCACTTAACTTAGTCATGAAAATAGGATTTTTTTTAACTTTTGTTATTTAATAATTTTTTGTACAATATAATATTTCTTCCACAAATATATAACATAGAAAGAAATTATGTTTTTTTTTTTTCAATTTTATATTACAAATATTATATAAAAAATTATAAAATAATATAAAATACCAGGAGTACATAAGCGATGAGAAAGTCACAAAAAATACAGGAACGTCTTAGGCTCCACAGCGACGCAATTTTAATTAAAATAATTCACAAGGAACGAATTCATTTTTAAACTAAACATTTTTTAAACAACACTTTGAATTAATCTGAACGTCCTACATCTAAAACATATAATTTTTATCAAAGAAAGGTATATTGAAAATATAATATGTACATGGAATATTATTCTCTCCTTAGCAACAAACCAAATCGATCGTTAACAAAGATTCATTTATCATTCAGGTATGTATAAATTTTTAATTTTTATTCAAAGTACTCTTTTCCAAGCCCCAAGGAAGACGTAGCGTGGGCAGACCAAAGCTTAGGTGGATGGATGGGGTGCAGAGTGATGCAAACGTGATTGGCATCAGGGGCTGGAGGAGTGCATCCCAGGATAGGGGGGAATGGCAACGACTGCTGGAGGAGGCCGGGGCCCACAATGGGCTGTAGTGCCATTGATGATGATGATGATGATGTATATATTTTGAAAGTTAAATTTTGATATTTTCATATCTGAAATATAAAGTAAGAAAGAGAAAACGAATCTTGATTTTGATTGAGACTTATATGTTATCTTACATTTTTATGTATTATTTTAGTTAAAGCCAAAATGAAATTTTTCTTAAAGATTAAATTAAAAAAAAACAAATATTGACAATGTCATCGGTAACTGTCACAATAACGTTCTCATCAGACTGTTGATAATATTCTTCTCAAATTCTGACCATTATTTTTCATTTATCGATTTTTTAGTAATAAAAAACCAATATTATATTTTTAAGTCTCTTTAACCGTATTAAAATAATATTTCAGAAGTGCTTGAATTATATAATATCTTCTATATTTAAGTGCTCAAGAAATTCTAACCTAACATTATTTTATGTATTTTCCCTTTTCAGAAAACTGAGAAAACTCTTTTTGAAGAAGATTTTATCATAAAATTTCCTTACACGTATTTTTTTAATGTCATATTACAGATTCTGTTTGAATCAACCGTCTAGTACAAAAAACATCTTAGCTTCTTGTATTGGCCGTTCTTTCAACCAATTCTTTGTTAAACAGATGTGAGTTCTCAGTTGTAGCTCAATATGTTTAAAAATGGTATTGATTTTATCGCTGTACTTTTTTTCATTATATATTGGTGCTCTTAGAATAACATTTTTTTAACTAAAACAGTTTTGGCATAAATTACACTTATACGGGTTGATTGCCTCCATTCTTTCCAAGATCAGCTCGTACATCGAGGGGGTAAGAAAAAGCACTAAAAACAAAGGATTATTTTTCTTATATTTAATAAAACAAATATACACGTACATATTTTACACAATTTACCAGTCAGGGTAGATAAAAAGGATAAAAAGACAAATTGTCTATCGCCACACATATCTTTGGTATCTTCTTCATAAATACCACTTTTATAAAGCTCATACGATTTGCCTACCTTTCAAATAGTTATTTCTTTCATAATATCCCTGTCGTTAAAATCGTCTATGCCAAAGTTTATCGTCGTGTACAGGTCGAAAATTTTTAAACTGTATTTTTTTTATACTGTATTTTTTTTATACTGTTTTTTTTTTCTTATTTTATCGCTAAAAATGCGAGTTTATTAATTTCAGAGTTCAAATAATCATTCCGTTTTCTTCAATAAAACTTTGGTTAACTTTTCTCCTGATTTCTTTTCGTCATCACTTATCTAATGAATATTTATACAATTTTACATTTCACGAAATAGAACTAAACTGCTGTGTAAACTAAAAAGATCCAAACGATCATTATATACCAAAAAAATTCCAAATGTCATACTTTGGTGCATCTCTTTATGAATGTTTAAAGAAAAGTAATAACATTTTTTTTTATTGCCCAATCTCAAGATTCGAAGAATGTGAATTAATATTTGTATATACTCTTTAGTTTTATGAAGTTTTAGGAATATTTATATTCAAGGTATGCATACTGAGAGATGAGAACAATTTCCCAAGAGCAAACTGCATAAAGGTAGAAAAAATCATATCAAATTATATTTGTGAGAACAAAAATAACTTACAATAATTAATGGATATAACTTAAACTTATGTTTAAGAAATACATAGCCAAAAAAAAGCAATCTAGGATTTTTTTCGATTTCTTGACATTTTTTAAGATTCTTCGCGATTTTTTTAGATTTCTGTACCAGAAATCCACAGATAATGTGGAGGCTTTAAGCAAAAAGCAAAAATACGTGAAATAAAATCGGTTGTTAATTTTAAGAGTATTTAACATAAGATTGAATTCAATAAAATTCAACATTTTACTTTTTTTTTGTATAAATAAGATTAACAGCCTATAGTTGCTTTAGTAGAATATACTTTATTTAAAATAAAATGTGGTCCTGATGCATCGGCCTGTTCTAGTTTCATATTTTGTTAACTCAGGTTATACTTTTGGTAATTCGGATACAATTTCAGCCATCCTTTAGTTCATTTTCAACAAAAAGGTTGGAATTGCGGGCAATTTTTTTTTCTTAATCAATAAACGAGTATATTAAAATGGAAATGGTTTACTCAGTTCTAATGACATATTTTTTTCATCGACCATACTATATATATGATGGCTGTTTAATGTAGGTCACTGGAAAATATTAATATGGCAAACAAGTGTCTCCATAGTAACAACATAAATATATCAAATTCATTCTAAACGAAAATATGTCAACTTGATTTGGTCGATTGTTCTGTGTTTTTTATATGATTGAGAAAATCAGCATTCGTCGTGGTTAAATCATCATTTCTGTGATTCGACATTACACAATACAAGTCGTAATAAGTGTAAGATAAGATAGACTACGATATTTGTCATCATGGATTAGCAAGACTTCCATCAAGAAATAATGACGTCATAAACTACGATTATTGATTTAAAATAATAAAAAGTGAATTTAAAAAAAAGGACAAATTCCGTAATTTGGGGATACAAAGAATTTAAAATCAAATTTTTAAATTTTATGAGCTTTTTTTGGAATATTGGGAATATTTCTACCAGGAATATTGGAAATATTTCTACCAGGACTGCATACATATTAAGGAGGTGAAAGTTTTGAAAACCGGAATACAAATATAATATCAAAACACTCATTATATTGGTTTGATCGGTTGTTACTACATACGTCTGTTTGATCGGCCGAATCACGTAATTTAAAAGATGAGGAATTAAGAAAAATTGGAAGAAAATCATTTGTACAAAGTGAAACCATGTAAATATATTATGACATAAGGTGGTTATTTTCTGAGGATGTTTATATAATAACAACTTAATTAAGGATGTATTTAACTTATCCTTTTTCATGTTTAATGAACAATTAAACGTGATTTGATTTATTGATAGTTTTCCATTTTAATATTTATTGATTAAGAAAACAAAAAATTGCGCGCAATTCGAACCCTTTTGTTGAAAATGAACCAAAGGATGGCTGAAATTGTATCCGAATTACCAAAATTATAACCTGACTTAATAAAATATTAAACTGGAACGGGCCGATGCATCATGACCACATTTTATTTAAAAAAAAGTATGTTTTACTAAAGCAACTGTAGGCTGTTAATCTTATTTATACAAATAAGAAAAAAAAAAGGATGAAATGTTGAAAGTTAGATTAAATTCAATCTTATGCTTTTCAGCTTTCCTTTATAAGGTTTGAGCCGATGTAAAGGCTGTGGTATTTTTTTTCAAAGAAGAATGAGATAATCTCTTTATAAATATTATATAGATATCATTTTATTTATTTAACCAATTTATTTCGAACGATTGTTCATATGGCGCAGTATCATAATGAAGCTTGCGATATAAATATACATATTGTGATATTTCCAATCCATCTGATCAACTCGTATCACGACGACCTCTCTCTCTTTTTTTCAGTAGATAGGTCGAGAAGTTTGAGTGCTATCGTCACACACAACCCTCTTGCTTTTTTTTTCGAGTTTCTTTCATATGATAATTCTGCCTTTCCATTTCTAAAAAACAGAATACATAAATTATAATGGACAAATTGTTAAATAAGTGCTACAAAATCGTGCACAATTAGAGGGAAATGTCAAGGTGACAATTTCCAGTAGTATTGATGATATTTGTTCTATTTCATATTTAGTAATATTCCCGTGAGGGTTTCAAAGTTTCCGTAACATTAGAAATGTAAAGCAATACCGTTATATATTGCCTTGTCATTATTAATTTAGAACGATAAATATTCTTGTCAATCAAACTAAATCAACTTACACACAATAATATTTTCGGTTTTCAAAGCTATTTGGTCAATATTTTAATGTAAACATTGCACTTTTATCTAGTTTTTAATTCTGAGGCATGAATTTTGAAATCCAAAAGATTTCTCGTCGTCGTTGCTGGGCCACGTAGTCGAAGATCCTCTCGCCATTCCCTCCTCAATCCAGTTGGAAAGTGATGCTGTATCGTAAAGTTGATGTTTCTTTCTACCTTTCTCCTTATTTTTAGTGAATGAGCCGTTGCAAACCAGCAAACTCACCGACCATATCGCTGCACTGGATCTGATGTCTCATCAAAAGAAAGACAATTGGAATACAATGTTTATTCCTATTTTTTAAAATAGATACACATGACCAGAGTCATAGGTATCCTTCATTCGAGGGGAGTAGTATAGAGCGGGGATCGAACCTACGACATTCTGCATGGAAGTCAGGTGCGTTACCGTGCGGTAATGCACCTCAAAGAATCTCTTACACGCTATCAAAAGGATTCAAATTGGTGTAAAATTTAACTTATATGACATGAAGTTATATAACTCATACATACCTAAATTGTATATTTTTTATAAACCAAAACAGATGTCACTTTAATATAAGTTATTAAGTAGAAGTTTTTTCACGTTTGAGAGTCAAATAATTTCATAATACAATGGAATTCTATAATATAAATTCATAATAAATGACAGCTTTTAATGATGTTTACGCTTGTGAATTTATTTCGCAGTACTGACTAATGAAATAAAATTAATTATGAATCTCCGAATTAAAAAATATAATTTTTATATTCATTGTTTCAAAGTATTTGACTTCAATTCTTGGAGATAGCTAAAACCAGTGGTAAAATGTATTTAAAAATATATAAAATAAAATAACTTTATCATAATTTTCAGCTTTAAAACAATAAAAAAGTTTGTTCGGTGGGTGAAGCATGTGAAATCGAAACAATGTTCTATGGAATCGAAGAATCGATGAAATCGAACTTGGATCAGGGTATCATAAATTAAAAGGGTGACATAAAATATTCTAATACAAAATGTTTTTAAAAAAAGAATCTGCATCATTCACGAAAAATTTCGAAATTCGTTACTAAAAATATGTAAAATCATTTATTTCCTGCCCGAAATCTCGAATAACACACACCTTACTTTTTGTGATGCCCTATCGAACAAAAGGATAATTCAATATTTTCTTTAGTCTGTTGAAAGGACAAACTACCAGAATAAAAAAGGAGAACAGATTTTTCTTATTTTTTTGTTTAAAAATGACCTTCTCAATTTATCAAAATCATCCTGGTCAAGTGTGGTTACAAAACCCGCAAATTGTGGGTTCTCTTTCGACAACTAAACCCACACTCGGTTACGATCTTTTTCGAGGGGATTTTTCGCTTTGTTGAAAATGTTTTTTTTTTTTCCTGAAGAATTTTTCCTGAAGAATGTTTCCTTATTTTCTTCATACAATCTCTTAATAATAACGTAAATTATTATAAATTATATTTATAATTTATTTATATGATATATTGTATTTTACATAACAGTATATAATAATTATAAAAGAAAGTTTAAATACCAGGAGTGCATAACCGCTGAGAAGGTTATATTTTTTTCAACTTAATCGTCATAGGTTCAATTAATATTTTTTAAATAATTCAAATAGTATTTAATATCCGAAATTAATTTTACAACAACGTATTTTATAAATTACAGTTCGAATTTACCTTAAAATTCTTACATCCAAAACATTCGTTAAAGCAACATCGATTGAAAATATGTACTTGGAATATTTTTCTCTCCATAGCAACGAAATAATAATCGATAGTTAAATAACGGCTCATTTATCATCCAGGTCTGTATATTATATTTTTAAAGTTTAATTTGGATATTTTCAACTCAGATATATTAAATTTGAAAAAAAAGGGAACGAAACTTGATTTTGATTGAAACGGAGAAATTATCTGACAATTATTTGGTATTTTTTCACTTGAAACCAAAACTCAGGATTAAAAAGCAAAGATTGTCGATGTCAACCAAAACTATCATAATTAAGATTTTTCAGTGTAAACACTATTAACTGTTCTTGCATTCTGTCCATTTTTTTTTTATTTATCGATTTTTTCAGTAATAAAAGACAATATTGTATATTTTAAAGACTATCTGATCATATTTCATAAAGAACTTGAATTATATAATGGCTTCTAATTAAAGGAGGAGGTGGAGAAGTGGACGGAGGGGTTGGCGGGAAACTACTTCGAGGAAGGCATCAAAAAGTTGATACCCCGCTTCACCACCTGCATTGAGAGGAATGGCGACTATGTCGAAAAATAGCTTACATATGTACTACGGTAACCACGTAATTTTTTTGTTTAAATAAAAAAAATTGTAACTTACAAAAATTCAGTACACTTAGTTTCTGGATATTCCTCGTACATTCTCGTACATATGTTAAACCATTACCGTGTCATGGTACGCAGAGAGGACTATAAATGTCCTTCTTGCATAGCTCATACAGATTTGGCTGCCTTTTTTCCATTTCTTCCAAAATATCTTTATATCATGGCAACTAATGAAATATTCAACATTCCTAGAGTTAAAACCACTTTTACTCAAAGGCAATATGCTTATTTGGATCCCATTACATACAATGGCGTGCCGGCTTCAATAAGGGTAAAGGTGGGAAAACCATTTCGACAGTCGATCGGAGCTTGGTTGTTATTGCGACAGGATTTTGAGTACTTGGGATTTCAGGATGAATGACGAGTGGAAAGGATTTGTGTGAGTTCGTGAGTGCGGGTTTCTTCTTGTTTTAATTATGGTTGTTTTTGTATTTGTGTTTCTGTGTATTTTTTGTTTTAATTTTATTTTTATTCTTATAATTTTTATTTTTATTCTTATGATTGTGTGCGGTATATTGTGGGATGAATATTTTTGGTTTTTCTGGAGTGATGATGTGTGAGGAGTTGAATTTCGCAAGATGTTTCCAGTTGTAGTTGAGTGTCACTGTTTGTCAGGTTGATGAGAGCGTGCAACGGGGTTTTGTTTTTGTGTAATCAAAAATCGGAAAGAAGTATCGATTTATTTTTTCATGCTAAATATCCTCAGTGAGATACAGGCAAAAGCCTAGTTTACTGGGGATATGACAAATGAAAGGCAACAAACCCAGATCCATTAAAATTGTATGTCCAAATCAAATTGCCTGTTGTTTATTCGCAAATTGTGCATATTTCTTGTCATGTGTAATAATAATAATAATACTTATAATCATTTAACCCAAACTTGATTCCGGTTTTTTCATTTTCCAGAAACAAAATTTCCCCCTTTATCGATCGCTATCAATGTTAGTTAATGCATTTCCGAGTTAAAATAATCATTCCGTTTTCTGAGATAACACTGTTGAAATTTTCTTCTGATTTTTTTTATTTTTTATCAACATTGAACAATTGGATAATTGAACAAACTTTTAATTACACTTATTAGAACCAAACTGTTATTTTATCTCTACATTCGTCAAAAAATATGCAAATAACTGTTTCCGGTATTTATTTTTTCTACGTTATTTTTTTTCTATCAACATCAATTTGAATCTTGAAAAAAATACACGTTTGTTCGAAAATTTACAGACGAGATCAAAAGTTTATTTAATCACAATTATTAACTTTAATTAATTAATACTTCTTTTTTAAAGTTCTCCTTCTCTTCGGAGGTTTGTGATTGCTAACTTGACCCTTGAGGCATCAGCTCTGAACAAAGTGATGGTAGCAAAGTAAAACCACTCCCGTAAGGCCCTCAACCGAGAGATGCATCTTCTTGCCGGACTTCCTCTTCTGGTATAGAAATCCCACAAGGTTTTGCCATTTCATTACCAGGAATCCTAATGAAAATAATTTAACTAATTCGTGTGTCACTCATTATCTACTTTATTATTTTTTTCATAAATTATTTCTTTCACGTGAAAAAATGTTTTTTTTTTAAACTTCAAATACATATGAATAATTTCTGACAAATATTTTACTCAACGTATATAAAGTTGAAAAAAATTAAACCTTCTGTTTGAAATATGAAATCAAAGAGCGACATTTTTATTTAACATTGCGAACTTATTGCCATGTGGCAATCTCTTCCAACCAACCATAAATATGTGTTTATAGGCCCAAAGTGTAAAACAGACTAGAATCCTATTTAAAAAAATCTGGGTTTCAGCAGGGATCGAACCCGCAACCTCCGGATCGATAGACAAGTGTCTTACCACCAGGCCACGGAGGTCGACATTGATTGTTTGTAATAAAACACAGTAGAAGAGATTAACTTTTTTGAGTATCTCTGAAATATTTTTATTGCACGAAGGCATTAAAAAAAACAACAGTTTTATAATACGTGTCTTTTATACCATTGTTTTTTTTTATTTCCTTCTTTCCATGAACAGTAAATATATACATTGATTATCGATACCATTTTAAGACAAGTAGTAACCAACTTTTGTATTGTGAACAGCTTTCACAAAACGGCGATATGAAATTTGTGTAATAACGGTATTTATTTTATTTTATGGAAAGTAAAATTTGATTTTCTCGGTATCAATTATTGTACAAAACATTGGAAAATATCAAAACAAGTTTCATTAAAAGTAAATCTCTTATAAAGTTTAAATTAAAATTTGATATCGATTCCCCAAAATTTAAAACGGACAACAAATATTGTTTGTGCTCCTTTAGGGAGTAAAAACTTTGTAACCGGTAGGGCTATGCCGTTATATAAAGTGGAATAAACAGTGTTAGACAAAACAAATTACAGTGTATTTGAACCTCCACAGTGTTAATGCCTTAACTATTGATAATATATTCGAAACAAAATTTTCAATGCATGAGTTTCAATATATTTAAATTGCTAATTAAAAAAAATAGAAGAGCAATGCAGATTTTTCAGTCTCAAATCGGCCCTGAAAAAATCCATTTCGCTCTTATGATGTAGAAGTTTTCACAAACATTTCAATTTCTTTACAGATCTTGCAGTAACGTGAGAGGAAATGGTTTAAACTCTCAGAACATTTATCATTCCAATCCAGATCTGGAGTAATCCATCACTTCGTATTTCAGATGCATGGAAACATATTTGAAAGTTCAGTAACGATCAATTCAGAATGTTGGAAATAAGAGACCTAAACTAGCAGGGGTAGTTTTTATCCTTAGTCTAACTCATGAGTTTTTTTATAATATACTTACGCCGTTTTATGCCTTTGGGTTGAACTAGAATTAAAGTATTTTTATAACCTGTATAGTCCATTATCCTGGAAATAAGATATCCATAGTCTTTGACGATATATTCGCCCATTAGTTGGCCATGAGGTATTTTCTGGACATAGTATTGTGCACACACTTCACTGTGTAGAAACATAAGAATAGATTTAAGTTAAAACTATAATAATATAGCGGGTACACAAAACATAATTTAATAAATGAGACTAGAAAAAAGTGTTTTATACTATAATGTTATGATATACGAGGCGTATCCAGAAAGTACATTGAGAAGTGTCGACGCGACAACACGTTTCGTTAAAAATGTAAATCCAATCTCCCGCCAAGTGCGAAATACGCGGCGTCATCCGTTATCTCGTTTGGAAGGGAAAACCTCCGGTTGAGGTTTATAATGAGGTGAAAACTGCATATGGTGATAAAGCTATGAATCGTACGAGTGTGTACAAGTGGTGTTGTGAGTTTAAAAACGGTCGTACGTCTGTGCATGATGATCAAAGGAGCGGAAGACCTTCAATTGTGACTGACGAAATTGACGAAATTGTTTTGGGACTGTCGAGGCATAATTTTAATTGAATATATGCCTCAAGGGGAGACCATCAACTCTACAAGATACTGTGAGACCCTAAAAAATTGCGGAAGGCGATTCAGAACAAGAGGAGAGGCATGCTGACAAAGGGAGTCTGCCTGCTGCACGACAATGCAAGACCACACATGGCCAACGCCACGAAGGAACTGCTCGCCTCGTTTAAATGGAATGTCCTGAACCATCCCGCGCATTCCCCTGACCTAGCACCTTCAGATTACTATCTCTTTATCTCCCTGAAGCTGCACATGGGTGGAAAAAGGTTTTTAACCGACGTGGAGGTAAAGGAAGAGGTGGAGAAGTGGACAGAGGGGTTGGCGGGAAACTACTTCGAGGAAGGCATCAAAAAGTTGATACCCCGCTTCACCACCTGCATTGAGAGGAATGGCGACTATGTCGAAAAATAGCTTACATATGTACTACGGTAACCACGTAATTTTTTTGTTTAAATAAAAAAAAATTGTAACCTACAAAAATTCAGTACACTTACTTTCTGGACTTACCTAGTATAACAATTTCGTTGTTAAAAGTACAAATTGGCTGATTAATTACCATGTAGCGATCTCTTCCGACTCACCAAAAAAATATTAGAACAAGCCGTCTAAGTGAGAATCAGTCTAGAACCCATTTTAAAAAATCTGAAACCAACGAAAATTGATCCCACTACTTTCGGGGTGGGGGTAGGGAATTATTATGCTAGAAAAGCATGATGTGAACATATTTTTTTCTCTCTTTAACTCAATTAAGGCATGACATTTATTTATTGAAAATTTCAAGCATTTAAACCATTGATTTCAAATAATTTACATAACACAAAGAAAATATGTATAAAAATAATAACTGGAACAATGGTTACTCGCTTTTCTTAGAATTGGCTCAGTTATACCTTCAAAAAATATTAAGAAGTTCAATCTTCAATTTACCCACCGAGATATATAAGATATTGGAAAATTCTTTCAACAAGGTTAAATCGTGTGCAAGTGGTATTTTTATAAGCTCAGTTTGTGATCACGGAACTGAAAAAACGTTCATTCACAATCGTGTAAATAATTTTCAGGAACGATGAAACTCCCTTACACTTGGTCAAAAAAATATTTCACAGAAACATCCTCGGCAAAAATATCCCAGACACACAAAATTGAAATAATTCATCCGTTGAAATAACCTAAAATAAACATTTTCTTTCAATTTATCCTTCCACCTAATTTGAACGAGGCAAAATAAAAACATTGCGTGATATTGCGCGATTTGCCTGAATGTGTGTGCAACATATTGTAACTTGGGCGTAAACGATATAGTGGGTAATTTAAGCCATTTTCCACGAGATGCCCAACAATAGAAAGGAAATACCGAAACGGGGTCTAAGGATAAAGGAATTTGAAAAGATATAAAAGGTTTTTCGCATTAACGGTCTCCTTGCGACGCTGTGAGATAAGGACAGATTTTTTTCGTAATTTTGTTATTTAATTTAAAGAACCTTCGGACGGCATTGTTAAATATTCAATTTATTGTGAATAAAACATTTCATCCCCAAAATTCTCTTTGTAAAAGGTCTTTCCAACACGTCGGAGATGTTGTGTATAGCACCTTTTCTTACATCATTAAGGCTTCATTCCAGAAAAAGGGTCCATTATATTGATTGCGATTTACGACTTCAAGTAGAACATCACAACAGATGTGAAATCTTTATGCATTTTTCAGTAAACTTTGTAAATGGAGTTTTCTTATTTATTTCCTTTTTTGTTCTCATTTATTTCGCGTAAATATATAATATACGTAGTAACCCCTAAATATTTAATATACGTAACAGCCCCTAAGACATTGAAGAAGTCAATTAATTGTTTTCAACATGAAGATGCACTTTTCTTTGTTGTGTTGTTTCATGTTGTCATCGTGTTGATGCATCTCTATAATTGCATTTGCTCGTTGTGATTGACGCGATTGTCTGTTCATTTCAGCTTTTGATGTTCTTCTGTTTTTTAACAGAGCGAAACTGTAAATAATCAGGTTTCTCAATATTTCCAGGATTGTTTTAAACGAGATGAGATCTTAAAATATCATCTCATGTTGATTGATGTGAATACTTAAACTTTCCAGATTCTAGTCGAGTTGGCAAATCCAAATATTTTGATAGAACATTTCAAGTAGCGGGATATATTTTATGGATCTATCTTTCGTCTTTTCTGTAGCACATTTTAAAGTTGGTGTTGTTTTCAGTAGAATTAAAAAGTCACTTGTCCTGTGGACATACGTCATGTAAGTTAATAGATCCAGTTAGTTAAATAGCGTTCTTGAGGTGATCTTAATGGTTGAGAAACAACACCACACCAAATTATCTCTGAAAAACAATGAGAATACTACATTTGGGTAGCATAATGCCTGGATTGGTGGATATTTTTAATGCTGGTAGGTTCAGAAATGTTCTAAGGCATTTTCTCAATCATCTTGAAATTACTTGCAATCTCACTAACATTTATTTAGAATAGTTTAAATTTTTGTCATTGTTGTTTTGTGTAGCCTTGAGAGGGATTTTTTTTATTTTCATTCAAGTATTTTCAATATTGATTGTATTTTATCAATCGTAATTGATTCAATTTTGTTTATATTGGCTAGGAAAGACGAGTATGTACTCTGATTTTTATTGTTTTTTTTTTAAATGTTGATATGTCATCTTTTGATTATAAAATATTTTTGTGAAATGTTAGAAATTTTAATGTATAATGTCGTTGTAATTTGTTAACACTTTGCATTTACACTGGAGGTTTAAAGCGATTGTAATATTATTTAATTAAACATTGTTTATTTCACTTTATATAACGGTATATCCCTGCCGGTTTCAAGGTTTTCACCTACCATCGGTGGAGGAATTCTTGTTAATACTCTCTTGGTCTCCTGGTATGTGAAAACTTTGAAACCGGTAGGGTTATACCGTTATATAAAGTGGAATAAACAGTGTTTGATAAAACAAATTACAATGTCTTTAAACCTCCAGTGTTTATATGAATTTACTTTAAATAATAAATGTACATAAAAAAATCTTATTTAACTTTTTAATTAGATTCAAAGAAAAATTATGTTCAGTGACAGCATTTGAACAAAAGAGAGCAGACAAAACGGTATGAATTTCTTAATGAATTTCATTACTTAACGAGAAATTGAATAAACTTTTTGTATTGTGTCCGAAGAATAACAGAAAACTCATCGTTGTTTATTAACTGCTATTGTTTTTTTACCTTTAATCCGAGGCGTGCTATTGTTACCTCTACCTGCTTAAGAATTGGGCAATTTAACACATCCTAGTCTGAGGTGCTGTGAATTAAACGTAACCAAAAATCTAGAGCAATTTTTTTTAAATAACATAAGACTATCAAAACAATGTAATTTTTAAGACGACTGTATCTCAACTTAAGAGTTGCTCGTTTGATTCCCGTTGTTACCCGATTTTCTTTAAAAAAGTTTCGAATCTGGTTATCCCTTACTGTCTCTATAACCTGTATATGTTTTTTGGAAGACATTGTTACATGGTAATAAATCTACCAGGTTGCACTGTATATAACTAAAATTTTACTTAATCCAATTGTTTCGTTCGCTGAACCAAATGGAAGACATCTATTCAAAATACCTTAAAAAGAGTAGCGGAATTCTTCAGATATAAAATAAAGATAGAGTGGGCAATGATCTAGAATCATCCAAACAATGAAAACTCTTATAGGACAAAGGGAAAAAATGAGATATAAAGATATTCTTCAAATAAATCTTATTCTTCATCCCTATCGCAATCTCCAGGAATTGCACCTGATCTCTGAACTCTGATCATGATTTTCCTCCAATTGCCTCTAGACCACTGAACATGCATCAACTTAATCTATATGACATGGTGGTAATTGGCCTTTTCATCCATCGGCACTACTTATCGCAGCAAGTTATAATGATGATAAATATATTTTTTGTACAGCTCTGTTACTTATTAACTATCACCAAACCTCTTCCTTTTCATCCATCGGCACTACTTATCGCAGCAAGTTATAATGATGATAAATATATTTTTTGTACAGCTCTGTTACTTATTAACTATCACCAAACCTCTTCCTTTTCATCCATCGGCACTACTTATCGCAGCAAGTTATAATGATGATAAATATATTTTTTGTACAGCTCTGTTACTTATTAACTATCACCAAACCTCTTCCTTTTCATCCATCGGCACTACTTATCGCAGCAAGTTATAATGATGATAAATATATTTTTTGTACAGCTCTGTTACTTATTAACTATCACCAAACCTCTTCCTTTTCATCCATCGGCACTACTTATCGCAGCAAGTTATTATGGTGATAAATATATTTTTTGTATAGCTCTGTTACTTATTAACTATCACCAAACCTTTTCCTTTTCATCCATCGGCACTACTTATCGCAATAAGTTATAATGGTGATAAATATATTTTTTGTATAGCTCTGTTACTTATTAACTATCACAAACGATCCCTTTATTTTTTTATAATTATAAAATGTCGCTCATTAAAGCTAAAAGTTATAAATATAAAAAATACGTACGTGAATTCTACGAGATTTGAAAGTGACATCAAAATCAAGATGTCAGTAAAATCTATTATCCACCAGACCCTTGGAGCTCACTATTTGTTTTGTTGTTTTGCGTAGACAAAGAGATTATTGTGATTTTACAATATTGTAATATTAAAAGTTTGATGAAATAAGCTTGGAATGCCAGAGTCGGTTTTTACAGCCGCTGTCACCGGTTTACGGTGAAGCTACCCGTAATAACATTTTTGTTATTTTTTTATTTTGAACCTGGCGAGTTTATTGCCATGTGGCAATCTCTTCCAACCAACCAGAAAGGTGTTTTTTTTATAGGCCCGAAGTGATAACCAGACTGGAATCCTATTTAAAAAAACTAGGTTCCAGCGGGGATCGAACTCGCAACCTCCGGATTGGCAGACAAGTGTCTTACCACCAGGCCACGATCGCACCAGTGATTATATTATACAATTATATCAAGGGATAAATTATTCCAATTAAATTGTATTCAAAACTTGGATGCACGTTTGTATCGGATTGCTACGCGAATTGCGATATTAAAAATATAACAGCAGGCAATATAATAAATGGTGGATTATAAATACAATGAGTTTACCAGAGCATTGGAATATTGCTACTAATATTACAATATGCAAATGAAATTTGAACGGAGTAAAAAAAATGATGAAAGTAAGATAAATGAGGTAGAAATGCGAGTGTTGCGAATTGGTGGATAAATAATGTATGAAAGAATCAGAAAAGAATGCAGATTGAATGAAGATACAGTGCCTGAGATGGGAAAAGGAAAAAATAAATTTAGAAAGATTTACAAAAAGTATCTTTGTGAAAAGTATAAAAGGTACGAAAAGTTAAGGAAGACTAAAAAACATGACACAACCAAATTAATCAAAATCTGAAGGAGAGGTGTTGAAAACCTTTATAATAAAATAATGTTTATGACGATATGTATGGACGAGCCAGAATCAAAATAACGTATATCGTACTATTATATTACACTTTCGTTGTATACAGTACAACCTGGCGGGTTTATTACCATGTGACAATCTTTTCCAACCAATAATTGAAACTGGAATCCCTTTTAAAAAATCTGAGTTCTAGTTGAATTTGAACTTTGAACCTGCATCCTCCGGGTTTGGTGACAGGCGTCTTACCAACGAGGTCACTGAGGTTGTCACATGTGGTGTTTTAGGACAGAACCAAGTGGAAATTTGTTTTCTCTGCCTACTACGCTAGGGACATGGCGTGATGATGATGAAGATTTTTATTAAAAAAATTATGATCCACGGACTGGAATGTGTTAAACACTCTGATACAAATGATGGGTTTCGCTCATTAAGGTTTCTCATCATCCCTTAATTTGGGACACAACACGATAGCTAAGGGTTTTGGTTTATTTTTGGTCATAAAGTATTCAATTATTGCTAGAGATTGAGATAGGTATCATCATTTGGAATCATACTTTACAAAAGCTCATTTGAAAATATTAAACAGTGACGATTCAAAAGTGTTTTCAAACATATTTTATTATACTTGGAATCAAAATTAGAATCTTCTTTTTAACTGACTTACTCGTACATATTATCAAGTCGTATCCCTTTGCGCAGTAGGCAGAGAAAACAAATCTGTTAACTTCTTATCCATGCACATAACTTTCACCTCCGCCAAATTCATATATCTCGTTATGACAATATCCTATATTGATACTTCTCACTTTACATTCTCTCAAAATCTGGTTTGACATCAATGTCACATATTCAATTAAACATTTTAAACGAGTAAAAAAATGTGATTATTTCGAATTATCTTTTTTTCCTTTAACGACATTGTACTCGTACATTTCCCTACTTGTAATGTAAATTGAATTCAATTTATTGTATTTGATGATTGTTTTTTTATGTGTACTGAGTGATTAAATTATACGATTATTTTTTATGTGTACTGAGTGATTAAATTATACGATTATTTTGATGTGTACTGAGTGATTAAATTATACGATTATTTTTTATGTGTACTGAGTGATTAAATTATACGATTATTTTGATGTGTACTGAGTGATTAAATTATGCGATATATTTTTTTTTGCCAAACAGATTCTTTTGTTTATATCTATATCTTATAATCTCAATCCTAGTGAGCTCTGGCCTGTCGCATGCTTGTTTTATACGTATGCCAGATAATATGTGTATTTGAATCATGCTTATGTTTATAATTTTTGTACATATACATACATACCATCACGCTGTTATCCCATGGGAGTAAGCAGAGAGGATAGAGCGCAAGACTTTCCTATTGTGACACATATTTCGCATCTTCTGTATCCATACACTTGCATACTACTAATATGATTACTTTTTACATTTCCTTCATTTAAAATAGCATACACTTGATCTAAACATTCTTTCCTTGGTATTTCTCTACCACGCCTTCCACTCAAATTAGCAGATTATGTTTGTTTTTTTTTTTAACTTCTTTCATTTGTTTCACGTGCTCAAACTACCCCATAGTGTTTTTTTTTCATTTTACTCGACGTATCAGCCTTAAGTCCACATTCAAAGCTAATTACTTCACTCCGTATTCTGTTATACAATGTAACTCCATGTATTTTCTGAGTGCACGCATTTTTACATAATTTTTATTTAAATTTTATTATTGTAATTATTTTTAAAGTCGATATAACCCGTTTATTTTACCAAACAAATAAGTAAATAACACTGTTAATTGAAACGCAAATAAGTATATTGTGTGAGACAGAAAAAGTTGCATTTGTACATTTGGCTTTGGATTACTCAACTCTATTCAATATAAGCAATTAAAACTGGACTAAAAGTGCAAAAACCATTTCTGACACCGCGAGCTAGCATGTGTAAAATCGTATTCGGTATTCCGAGTAATAACCAACACAGCTGTCAAATTTAGTTGGGAGCTGTAACATCACAAGTTAGAGCACGTGCAGATGAGATTTAAAATTTGATTCTTCACATTGAGTTCACAAAGTTATAAGTGGTAGAAAAAATATTGTTTACACAGTTTCTATTTTTTCCCTTAAACATACCCGAAGTGATTCAGACATTTTGAAGGGTAGGTAATCTTGTTTTAAGTTCCAGTAATCAAACCTTTGGAGTTAAAACCACTAAAATAGGCAACGAACTCGTTGTTTGCAATTGTACGTGTTAACAATACTATCGCACAAGAAGAGACAACAATACTTGTTTAGGAACTTGTATTTCGCATAGAAGGATGAGGTTGTTTGAATAAAAGTCGTCGAGATCGAGATAAGCAAAAAGAGAAAGTTTATTGAAAGCGTCTGTATTTATAATCTATAGAACGGCGCAGAACATGTCGCTGTCTCGCTTCGCCGGACACATGGTTATTGTTGCGCGTTCTATATACATTTCATACTACGGTCTGCAGGAGAGGCAAGAGATATATCGGTGTCTCGCTCTCGCTGTTCGCTACTAGTGAGTTCAATGACCGCGCGGGCGACCTTCACCCAGTGCTGTCGCATTCCTTACAGTGCGAGTTCAATGACCGAGCGGCCAAGGGTCGCCTCAGTGGGTTCAGTGACCGCACGCACGGTCGCTACACTTGTACACGTGCTTGATGGATACAAATATTGTTACTACACAAACTCTTAACAGACTGAGCCCTTTTTTTCTAAAATTTTTGGTGCCATCGGCTTTCAAACCTGAAACCCCGGAAGAATGTCAAGTGTCTTATTAACGGAGGTCGTTATTTATTATAAATATTTCACTATATTTCTTATTCCATTATACATTGACAAACCACATATTGTTCTCAGCGAACACATTTTCACCGCTTTTTCTATTACGCATTTAAAACAATGCGTATTTTTTAATGTTACACGAGTACTAGCATAATGATACTAAAAAAAAAAAGAAAATCTGCTTTTATAAAATTTTCAATGATTTTCTTGAAAAACATGTTTAAAAGGTACTCCCAAACAAACAAAAAAATAAGCATAATTTGCAAATTTTAAATAAGTATTCCTATTATCTCTGAATTATTCATCAGAGGCCATTATAAAGAAAAATATCGATATTTGTAGTTTTTTTTGTTGTTTCGAGATATAAGTGGCACGTCCCGGTGGTTGGTAGCTTTGTTTGGAATATTTAAGTAGCTTTCGGGATATCGTATTTTTCATTCCATTAAAAGCTGTTTCTTTTTTAATAGGATAGAATCCCGAAATAAATGGCACAATTTATGAACGTTCGTTTTTTTTTATTTAGCTTTATTTGCTTTTTTTTTATCTTCTTTAAACCTTCTGTGCTTCTATTCTTATTTAAAATTAATACAATAAAGCTTATTGCTCTGATTAAAATACAAAAAAAAAACAAATATATTTTTAAATAAGAATAATTAACAATATTATTCTCCTCATGAAGACAGTTTGAACTTTCATTCGTCACGCTTAATCGATTTTATGTTTAACATTACAACCCGCCAGGTTGTATTGCTTACAACAAAAATGTACAATATACTCGTAATACAAGCCCGTCAGGTTTATATGTGATACATATTGCCTTTAATTCATTACACTTTATTGAATTTATGTTTCACATTACAACCTCACGGGCTTATTGTACAACATTACAACAACTATTGCACAACATTTCAGTTATAAGGAATATAATGTGGCGAGTTGTAATGTGAAACATAAAATCAATGAAGTTTAATGAATTTAAGACAATTTGTTTTAAATAACAGCATGAAGGCTAATATATTGAACAGTTTTTTTTCGTTGTAAGGAATACAACCTGGTGGATATGTGAAACATAAAATCAATAAAATGTAATGAATTAAAAACAAAATTGTATTCATTTTATTGCACTTCTTTGGTTTTATATTTCTAATTACAACATGACGGGCTGTTAAATAAGTATTGTACATTTTTGCTGTAAGCAATACAACCTAACGGATTTATATACGAGTAGTATGCAATAGTTATCAAAGACAATATGGTCTTCAATTTATTACACTTCATTGATTATTTATTTCACATTACAACATTATAACTTGTATTATATTGTATTTTACTTTCATTGTAAACAATACAACTCAGTGAGTTGTAACAACATCAAACCCTATATCGTTTTAGACTCAGCAACCTTAAGACAAATTATTTGACATTTTTTTATACTTCTTGTCATCCATACAATGGGTATGAAGTTTCCTCTGACTTGAAAAACAATTCCTCCAGATCTGCATCATCCATCTCTCTATTGGTGTAGGCTGAGAGAACAGATATCCACTTCATTCTACTTAGACAGGCAAGTATTTTTTTTATCTTATCAAACATCTCCTACCTTTCATATAAATAATTTAGGAATTATTATAAATCTTTCGTCATTATTTTTTTTTACCACCTCAACGCACTGAAATTTGTCCGAAGTGGAAAAAAATGTAAAATCTATGAACAGTTATGACCCAAACATCACATTATTTTCGATAATGAGATATATTAAAAAAAAACAGGTGTCGCACTATTTTCACCTTTTAAACATTTCCCTTACTGTACTAAAAAAATCCGCGCGTTCCGGTGATGTGTATTCAATACACATCAATACACATGTAAAAATGAGCGATTTAAAATCGGAAAAATAAGAATATTCAAAGCCAATCGCTTAAATTAATTAAATTTGAAGTCAAAAGTGATAATAATTGAAATTTTATTGCTAAAAACATAAAATAAACATCGGCCGACGTTCACAAAACGGGCGAAGAGACCACCTCAAATGCATGCCCGAGAGCTACTGAAGCGACCGAACTGAAATTCTATTTCTTGTGTTTCCATATACCGAAGTAAACTGAGAGTGAGACGTGAATAGCGTCGCTTCCTCACCCATAGCGGTTTTTTTAGAATGAATATACCTACGTCACACACTGGCACACGTTTGATTGTGGCCGATAAATGCTAATTATAATTAATATTATTGTTTTCATTCAATGCGTAACTGTATTACGGAGGAATACCTAAAATCTGAACCCAGTATTTATTATATTTATATAGATATTAAAGTTTTTAGAAACAATATATACTAGGTACACATCATAGGGAAGGAAGGGCTAAAGAAAATGACATGCACGCTGTGATAATTCAATTATAAATTTAAAATCATTTCATTTTATCCACGTTTTGATGAAAAGTCGTGAGTGAAGATTTAATGGTTTTGCAATTCAGCTGTCAGTTGACGTGTCGGAACGGTTTTACTTTCTTTACAAATGTCATAATAGAATAAGTAAGTAATTAAGCTCATAAATAGTTTATGTACAAGCACGGTTTTATATCAAAACAGATAAAAAAACGTTATAATTTTTATCCCGTCCATGTCACGGGTTAATCGACTTGTTAATAAGAAATAAAACAAATGGTTTTCAAAAGTATCTTCAATTAAAATCTTTTGTTTGAATAAAACAATAAACCTTGCCCTTGTGGTACACGAGCCGTGTATTGTGTAATATAATACAATATGTTAGTCTGTCCTTGTGCGTTCCGTGATGTGCGAAGTTTAGCGATTATATCACATATTTTCCATATACGAGTACTCGCGCCTATTTTTGGCAGTAAAATATTTTCGTTAGTATTTTTGGCAAAGCAAAAAAATCCACCAATCATTGTTGTATGCTACGTCTTGGTTTTAATGTATTCTTGAAGGAGAAGAAATGGATACGCACTACTCTGGACTACTTGGCCAGTTGCCACTGAAAAAAGCAAAATATTTTAAATATTTTTCAGTATGAATGGTACTGTTATGCAAACTATATGAAAAATATCCTAATACAGTCATATCTCGCATTTACATGTTAATTCATTAGTAACAAATTTTCTCAGAAACTTTCCAAGATCTCTGAAAACATGTTGAGTTGCAGTGCATTTATTGTGAGTATTGTAGTGAATGAATTGTACCAATTCATCTTTGTTTTTTTTTTTTTTTTCAATAGATTGTTATTTTTATTTTGTATGCTAGGGCCTAGGATCTTCTAAGTCTTGTCATGTCTTATGTTTGTATTATACGCAGCGACGGCTGATCTAGAGGTACGTTAGTGCGCTGAACCTGAGAAATAATTCGCAATAATTAAATTATATATTCGCAAACATGACTTCCAAAATTTTTAAATATGTATAAGAATACGTACAAATAGTACGAGTATTTTTATTTACGTGAAAATTAAAAAAAAATTAAAGTAAAATTTAAAAAAATATTCCTTTCAAATTGACCGGTCAAGTTTACCAATACTACCGGAGCGATCTCCAATACGCACCGGACGGAAACGTAAATTCATATAGGGCAGACAGAGACATACAGTAAACCATGAAACAGCGATATTTCATATTCGCTCTGTGTCTCGATGTGCGTTGGTGCTCAGCGCACCATTGCACTTCGAGATCAGCCGCCGATGAGTATACGTATGGTATAATTTATGTTAATGTTAACACCTTTTATGACAAGTCGATTTTATATGCATGCACACTCAAAATTCTAATTCAACTCTTACTATTAGAATTATTTTTTATGGTTGGCAAAGGACCGTATATTATAAATAGATAAATAATCGTTTCAAAAACGTAAAGTAAGAAATCATTTTCAAGAGAAATATCGTTAAACGCAGAACTTACAGCCTTAAAAATAAGATTGAAATAAAAATAAGGATTGATGAGAAACCTCTTATTGAATATGAGTTAAAAGAGATATCAAACGGCTTGTAGCGATATGAAACAAAGTCAATAGAGCACTAAAACATATACCATATACTCAAACAGGAGAGTGTCGAAATCTACTAAGGTGATTGTCCATAATAGTATTTTTGTTCCAACTTTGATTTATGGAAGTGAAACGTAGACGTGAAAAACGACGGGAGAAACGCCGAATAAATGCTGTATAAATGCATACATTGAGAAGAGTACATGGAATGACAATGTATGATAGAATACGGAACGAAGCGATTAGAGATTAATGTGAACTTAAGGCTAATGTGTTGAGTAAGATGAAGAAGAGCATGCTGAGATTGTTTGGGCATATGGAACGAATGAATAAAGACAGACTAACAAAACAGATATATAGTAAAAATGTTAGTCAAAGATCTGTAAAAGGAAGACCAAAGAAAGTATGGTTGAATCAAGTTAATGATATTCTGATAGAAGGAAACGTAGAAAGTCAGATAAATAGTAGAAGTATAGAAGAGACGTTGAGAATAGGAATGTGCGTTGAGGCAGGAAAAGTCTGGTGATCTGTTCTTTCAACCTACCCCGACAAGACAATAGTGGGATGATTATGTACATATATGGAACGAGTGATTTGACTCCACTCTTGCCGATATTTATCCATGAGTATCACATCATTCAATGAAGAACATCATTTAATGAGTACATCATCCAATGAATACATTATTACATGAAGAACATTATTCAATGAGTACACCATTCAATATGTACATTATTCGATGAAGAACATCATTCATTGAGTACATCATCCAATGAAGGACATCATTCAACTAGTACATCATTCATCGAGTACATCATTCAATAAAGAACAACATTCAATGAAGAACGTCATTCAATAAAGTAAATAATCAATGAGTATATTAATCAATGAAGAGCATCATTCAATGAATACATATTTCAATGAAATTAAATGATGAAATACTTTCCACAAAAAGTTAGTCTAAAGAAATACTGACATATGTGTCCACCGTTTTTTCTCTGCTCATTATAAATATTTGACTACCCAATTCTTGTTCCCCTTTTTCTATCAAAAGATAACTACCTAATTGATATGCTCAAAAATTTCAGTTTCGATTCCCGTTGATGTCCAGGTTTTTTAAAAGGTTTCACTTTGGTTTTCACTAAAGACTTATTTAACAACTTTCTAGTTGAATGTCACATGTTAATAAGTCCATCAAATGATGTATGCAAAAAAAATATTTTTTTATTTATTTTATATTTGATACAGATTTAACCCAATTATGTACATTAAATTAAATGCTTGAAACAAGGTAAACAGATAAATTGATAAGCCTTAAAATAATAATAACATGAACAATAACACTCTCGCTACCTTGTTAAAAGGCTGAGTGATACCTTCAATATTTGGAAATTTATTTAACGCGGTCATTCCGTGTGAGAGTGGTGACGCTCTTAATAGTTGAGTTCGTGATTACAGCACCGAAATTAATCTAAATTAACAATAGCGTAAATAATTGTCAGGTACATTTAACAAAAGTTTGTCAATTAATACGCTATGTTACAATATTTTTACGGAGTACGCTATTTTTCTTATTAAAAGTACGCTGTTTTTTTCCGAATCGATCCAACAAGACGTGGTATTTTGACAGTGCTGACTTTTCTGTTGCTGGGTGGCGTGTATAGCTTAAGGGAGGAAACACTTGAAGGCAACGCTTTTTGGGAGGTCTAATAAAAATGCATAATTATATATGAGCGTAAACTACACAACATCTAAAGCAGGATGTGTTTCTACCACATTGAAAGATCTACAAAGGTTTTTTTTTGTAGTTCGTCTTCTATTAATAAGTTTTTTTCAGTTAATTTACTAAATATATTTTTTATTCCTTATCAAGTGGGCATGCCACCCCAAACTTCATTTTTTATACTCAATTTTTTTTTTAATATTTTTAATCTGTCAATAATAGTGGGTATAAACCCCAAACTAGAAAACCCTTGGGGAGACTTCGCTCTCTGAATGACGCTGTATAAAATGGACTCATAATATTTATTTTATTTATACACGACAAGAAATCTATAAATACACTATTTGCGAAAAAAACAACAGAAAATTTAATTTGGACACACAATTTAAATGGATCTGGGTTTGTTGCCTTTCATTTGTCGTGTCTCCAGTAAACTAGACTTTTACATGTATATCACTGAGGACAATAGTGTTTATACCATCTTTCTGGTTGGTTGCAGAAACGTGGTTACCCACATAGCAATAAGTAATTCGGATTGTACAGTATACAACTTACATGTTTTTTTAGTGTAATATAAAGGATAATGTTCCATACTGAAACTTGTGTGTTGTGCAAATTCTTCTCTGATCTTTTCGACATTCCGCTATCCGCAGAGCCTGTACCGAAAACATGTCGACCTAGCAAGCACTTTCCACTTAGTTTCTCCAGCGCATAAGCGATCTTCTTCCTAGTGTCATGTCAGGTCCCCCCAACGTTGAATATCACCTGAGAGTAGGCATCTTTGTCTCTGGCAGTCCGAAAAAGATCCCTAACACTCCTTATACCAGTCCAATCACGTATATAACGGAGCCAGGAGATTTTCCTCCTGCCAACACCTCTTCGACCCTCTATTTTGCCTTCGATGATCAGGTGCAGTAATTTGTATTTTGCTCCTCTATGTACATGACCCAAATAGGACACCTTTCGGATTTTAATATTAGTCAGCAACTTTCTATCAATTTTGGCTCTTTGAAGAACCCTTGTGTTGCTGACCATATCCGTCCAGGGTATCCGTAGCATTCTCCGGTGTATCAACATTTTGAATACTTCCAGTCGGTTCATACTACGAACTTTGAGGGTCTATGATTCCACTCCATACAATAAAACTTACCAAACGTAGCAATTGACTAACCGTTGTCGAAGTTTCAAGTTTAGGTTATCATCGCAGAATACGCTTCTCATTTTATTAAAAGCCGCACGAGATGATTCAATTCTGCACTAAGTGATCGAATGGAAATCAAATACATACTATATATTGGGAACAATTTAAAAATATTTATACTTAAAAAAGAGCCTTTGTGGAGAGCCTTATTTCTAAACGGCGCTATATAAATTGTATTTTTTTATTATTAGTATACTCTAATGTACTTACATGGTCGTAGATCTGTTAGAATAGCCAAGCATACCTATTTAAATCATAGGGTAGAACTGAAGGTAAAATATAATACAAACAATAGCAATACAATTTAAGGCTTCATTTTGAAACCTTTACCTTAAGTACCTCTCGAATTCAAATCATGATTAAAATTCTGCTTATAATAACAATTCTTGCCAAAATAAGTAATACAAAAAAGAGAGAAGAAATAATAATTAACAAAGAGACCTTTGTCAAAGTATTGTCTCGCAAAATATTTTCCGAGGAACGTCGAGCAATAATTCTAGTTTTTCTGTTGTTATTGTCTAAATGTCAACGATTTAAATGGTGCCAGACAACCATTTTCATGTAAAATAGACACATATTTGCACAAAACATCCAAACCCGTTAACCGCTTACCAGAAGCAGCGGCTGTTATAACATATAAAATGGCTCGGAGTTTTTTTTCAATTCATCATCCAGCGTCATAATTAGGTTGTTATAATCTAGACATTGGCCCGAACATAAGAAGCAGCGTTATATTATTTTATTTAACTTATTGTTTTATCTATATTTCTTATTGTTATTTATTTTTATCAAACACTGTTTGTTCCACTTTTTTGTGACGGTATAACCCTACCGGTTTCAAGGTTTTCACCTCATCTTCAGATGAGCGCAAACAAGACGCAAGACGCAAACAAGTCTTGTTTGCGCTCCCCTGAAGATGAGGTGAAAGCCTTGAAACCGCTAGGGTTATACCGTCACAAAAAAGTGGAATAAACAGTGTTTGATAAAAATAAATTACAATGTCTTTAAACCTCCACAACGTTAAGGCCTTAACTATAAACAACATATATTTCTTATTTATTTATACAACCATTAAAGTGTTTTATTGATTTTCCTAAGGTCTGTAGTATTTATTATTTAATTTATATACATGCATACGTCGATATCATCATGGCGTGTCCCTTATGAGGTTAGGCAGTGAAAACAGATTTCCAAACTTTTCGATCCAAGCACACAGCATTGCTTTCTTCTCATTTATACTTCTCTTTATGTACAATATTTTCAATTCATACATCTCACTTTACCTCCTGTAAAAATTTGGTTCATTTGATCCAGCCATATCTACCTCTTCTACGCCCACCTTGCACTTTTGGCTTGTACGAATATACTCGCATCTTTCGTCATTTTTTTTTTCACTTGTTCAAATCTCCTTAAAGCTCCTTTCTCCATCTTTCTTTAAAACATCCTTCATATCTATGCATTCATATCTGATATTCCACCTTCTTTCATACGTTGACTCTCCACAATTTTTGAAGCATGCATAGAGATGCATGATGCATTTAAAAGTAAGATAGAGATCTTACTTTTAAACTTCTGTCTGCCAAGTCCAAGTTTTACTTCCATATGGTACACCGAAGTGGGCACCAACACATTATCATATATTTTCATTTTTGCTACTTTTGACAATGAGCGTTGTTGTTTATTACATTAAGTGCTTAATTTACTGTGTATCCCGTCACTACCCTTATTTTACTGTCCCTTTCAACTCGCCCATCACACGCATACATATTTCCAATATACCTCACTCATCACATCTCTTTAATCGCCTTTATTTTCAGCAAACATAACCATTCCATGAGCATACAAAAGTCCGTACACCTTAATTTCCCTCATTTATACACCTTTCTCATCATCTGATAATGATTCAGTCAAAACGACTAACTCCCGTCACTAAGAAAGCTCAATATTTTTACTTTCAAAACATTTTCTGAAAGTTTACGATGTCAATATCTGAAGCCTTATACAAAATCAAAAGCCCGCAAAATCATGAAAGCATTCGGCAAGTTAGTTATACTTATTACTAATCTTAACAGATCAATATATTTTATCTCGTGTAGGTGTCATGAACATTTCATCTTACGTTTATATTTTCCAACATAATTGGATTGGATGTTGCTTTTGTCAGCAATTTAAATATATAAGAAAATACCCTCACATCTTTTCTTTCCGCTTAGAAGATAGTACCCCAATATACCATGAAAAAATATCTTGTAGGATAGATCCACGTTTAGAAACTGTATCGGACGTGTGCCGTCACCCTTGTGTGTGTGTATATTGTACTATATAATGGAAAAAGACATTGATGTGTAGATCTGTATATTAAATTGTATAAACTTATAATTTGTCATGTAAACTCTGCTATTTTGTTATAAAATATATGTTTATTTGACTCCGATTGCGTTCGCGACCGCAATGGAAATGTGACTGGCGGAGCGATGCATCGGAGTAGATCGGGGGCCCCGCCGGGTTAAACAGCGCTCAAAACCTCGAAAGTTGTTGTATTTCGCGGGTAATGGGCACTTGTGATGACCGGCGGACCATTAATATAGAGGGTCTCCTGTTTGTGAAAATATATTACTTCTACTTACATTCTCAGTAACTGTGTTTTACTTGAGACCCGCTACCCTACTTCGACTGCCTGAGAGGAATCTCTCCACCCTGCTACCTTCTTCTTCTTCTACTGGATCTTCGCTACGGAATTCGCGACGTCAATTCTCTGAGTGCGACGCGGCAACCAACGTGCCTATTTACAGTCTTTGTGCCCCGTCCGGTACAGAAACCGTACTCATCGTGCTGAATACTTAGTCCATACTAGAGCACAATAGCGGAAGTACCATGCAAGTACCATAAATGAGGATGCTGAGGGGATAATAGATGTCGTTCGTAGATACAAAATAAAAAAAATAAACCAGAAGTTTTAAAATGACACCTATAAACGACAAAACTAAAATGAAACAGGTTGCAGTGGTACGAGAATATCACTAGAAGACCCGAAGAGTGATCGTTACTCGAGCTTAAGGTTGACAGGAGAAAACGAAGAGGTAGTACAAAGAAAACGAAGAGGTAGTACAAAGAAAACGAAGAGGTAGTACAAAGAAAACGAAGAGGTAGTACAAAGTAAACGAAGAGGTAGTACAAAGAAAACGAAGAGGCAGTACAAAGTAAACGAAGAGGTAGTACAAAGAAAACGAAGAGGTAGTACAAAGAAAACGAAGAGGTAGTACAAAGAAAACGAAGAGGTAGTACAAAGAAATCGAAGAGGTAGTACAAAGAAAACGAAGAGGTAGTACAAAGAAAATATGGACGAATGGTGGGGAAGAGTCCATCCGAGTACTGAAAGTGGTGAGGGAATATTTCCACAACAGGCAACTTTGGAGAGATGTCGATCTTTAAAGATCTCAAAAAATTAAACACGCGTAGTGGAATAAAGCCAAGAGAAAAAGTATACGACAGGTGATAAATCATAAATAAAGTATGTATTCTAAATAATAAGAGAATACTACAGTGGTCTGAGATAAGATTCAAAGAACGTTGTTGACCCAAAACATCTTAGAGCGCTCTTCTTCATCTTACTCAACACATCAGCCTTAAGTTCACATTCGTCCCTTGTCACTTTATTATGTATATTAGTCTGTCATACACGTACTATATATTATCACCTCATGTATTATTTTCAGTGCACACCTTTCTACAGCATTTATTCGGCTCTCTAGAGTTATTTTCCCCATCCACGTATCACTCCCATACATCAAAGTTTAGTATTGTTGTAGAATATCATATTAGCAGATTTTGACATCACAAAAACAAAAATTCCTGTGGCCATATTTTGTATGTGAAGATATTCGTAAAGTTACATTTTAATTCTACCAGCCATCGAGCAATGGAAAACATTGGTTTTCAAAAAAAAATTAATAAAGTCATTCCGTGTGCGAGTTAAAATCAATTCAAAAAAGTTCCAATGAAATTGAATGAGTTGGATTATAGCTAGCGAATACACGTATACAGAATTATCTTTCAATATTTAAAACAAAAAAATTTTAAAGGTTGAATCTCTTTTGCAAATATGCGTCTAAATAATGTTCGGAATAATTTTAAGGTAACTCAAATGGCTTTTTTTTTCATCACCTGACATAAAAAAAAATCACCCCAAATTTATTTTCACGCTGTGCATAGTCTTTGACTACATTTTCCATTCAATGCCCTTTTATGTTTCTCATTTCTCAACCTCCTTTTTTTCGGTCCATTCTTCTCTTGCGTGACAAACCTCATTTTTCGTTATACCAAAGGTAAGAAAAACGTTACTCATCCGTTCAATCATAATTCATAGATTTTGGCAATTTGTTGTGAAAATATGTTTTTCAGGAGATATAAGACTTCAACTTAAAATATGTTTTAGTCTCGAGTATTTTATTATATAAATTAATTCTTACATTTTGCCACTAGAGTTTTTATATTATTAAATTAAATATTTTATTTAAATGTTATCTTATATTTTGTCGCTAGAGTTTTATGTATTTTTTAAATGAAATTAACATTTTTCTAGATTTTTGTTTGGTATACATTCTCCAAATTAAATCTTGTATTTTGTCGCTCGATTTATATATTTTATTTAAATGTTTTTTTTATATTTTGTCGCTAGAGTTTTATGTATTTTTTAAATGAAATTATAAATTTTGCTAGATTTTTGTTTGGTATACATTCTCCAAATTAAATCTTGTATTTTGTCGCTAGATTTATATATTTTCTATAAATGTTATCTTATATTTTGTCGCTAGAGTTTTATGTATTTTTTAAATGAAATTATAAATTTTGCTAGATTTTTGTTTGGTATACATTCTCCAAATTAAATCTTGTATTTTGTCGCTAGATTTATATATTTTCTTTAAATGTTATCTTATATTTTGTCGCTAGAGTTTTATGTATTTTTTAAATGAAATTATAAATTTTGCTAGATTTTTGTTTGGTATACATTCTCCAAATTAAATCTTGTATTTTGTCGCTAGATTTATATATTTTCTTTAAATGTTATCTTATATTTTGTCGCTAGAGTTTTATGTATTTTTTAAATGAAATTATAATTTTTGCTAGATTTTTGTTTGGAATACATTCTCCAAATTAAACCTTGTATTTTGTCGCTAGATTTATAAATTTTCTTTAAATGAAATCTTATATTTTGTCGCTAGATTTTTATACATATTGTTTGAATGAAATCATTTTTCCGCCAGTTTTATATATAACATATACTCGTATTTTAAAAGAAATGTTATGTTGAGTCGTAAGAATTTTACGAGTATACGAGTATGTTATTTAAATGATATCTAATATTTTGCTGAGATTCATATTTCATATAAATGAAATTTGACACTAGATATTCATATATTATATAAATGAAATTTTATATTTAGCCTCTAGAGATTCATATATAATATAAATGAAATTTGATACTAGAGGTTCATATATTATATAAATGAAATTTTATATTTAGCCTCTAGAGATTCATATATCATATAAATGAAATTTGACACTAGAGATTTATATATTATATAAATAAAATTTTATATTTAGCCTCTAGAGATTCATATATAATATAAATGAAATTTGACACTAGAGACTCATATATTATATAAATGAAATTGTATATTTAGCGTCTAGAAATTCATATATCATATAAATGAAATTTGACACTAGAGATTTATATATTATATACATGAAATTTTATATTTAGCCTCTAGAGATTCATATATAATATAAATGAAATTTGATACTAGAGGTTCATATATTATATAAATGAAATTTTATATTTAGCCTCTAGAGATTCATATATCATATAAATGAAATTTGACACTAGGGATTTTATATTATATAAATGAAATCGTATATTTAGCCACCAGAGATTTATTTATTATGCATACAAATGAAGTCTTATATTTTGCCGCTAAAGTTTTACATATAATTTAATATTTTATCTAACACTTACAATTCTATATGTTATATTAATGAAATCTTATATTTAACACTAACAATTCTATATGTTATATTCATGAAATCTTAGATTTAACACTTACAATTATATGTATTACATTAATGAAATATTATATTTAACACTTACAATTATACATGTTATATTAATGAAATCTTATATTTAACACTTACAATTTCATATGTTATATTAATGAAATCTTATATTTAACACTTACTATTCTATATGTTATATTAATGAAATCTTATGTTTAACACTTACAATTCTATATATTATACTCGTTTTAATAAAATCTTATATGAAACACTTACAGTTTTATATGTTATATTAATGAAATCTTATATTTAGAGCCGTCAGAGTTTTGTATATTGCCAGCTGAAAAGTCCACCCAAGAACGTGCGAAACAATTACTAAATACTTGTTAATTGTCATACTTAATACATTATATCCCATCACGCCACGTCCCTTACGCATTAGGTACAAAGGATCGAGTGCCACACGTTCCCGTCTTTACAGACATCCATCGCCTCAAAAACATTAATAGTTTGTCTCATACAACTCCTTCTTTACTTTATAATTTTCACCTTCCCTCTTTCAATAGTAGACTTACCAATGCAATGCATATTCATATCGTGACACAAATTGCTATACTCATATTCCCACCCGTAAATTCTGCAATATATAATTCAAACTCTTCCTTTCTGACTTCACCGTGTCTGCTCTGCCATCGCTGCATATAACCAATCATCATATTATTTGCCGATGCCTGCCGGGGTCTACTATTTTGGTTTTGCCGATCTTTGTTGGAGATCCGTGATCTTCGATCCTCATTAGGAGATTGTTTTTATTCAGCGTATACATGGTAGTTTGTCGCCGTAACCGGTGTTGTTCTGTTTTTCTTCACTTTGCAGCAACACTCTCTCTTCTTCCTTTGATCTGGGATTTCCAAGCATTTTAAAATGTACATATTAGAAAAATTTAACGGTCGCACGGAATTTGAGTAACTTATATGCATTTAAAAGGTAAAAAAAAAAACAAATATTTAATTATTTTTTTAATTACCTTATTTTTCCGAAATGTGAAAAACATGAAATGTGTTTTCATTAGTTTTGAAAAATGTACAAAACAAATATTATTTAAAAAAATAAACGACCTAATTTAATATTGCAAGAAAATGTAACAAAATATACTTATTATACTAAATAGTAACAATTCTTTCCTTTTTTTTTTAGATATCTTCCACTCATATTTACTCTACATATTTGTTTTCTAAGTCTTTCTTCATTCATTCGTTCTACATACCCAAACCATCTCAGCGGGCTCTTTTTCATCTTACTTAACGCATTAACTTTAAGTTCATATTCATCCCTTATTCTATCATACATTGTCACTCCGTGTATTCTTCTCAATGCGCGAATTCCTACAGCATTTATTCGGTTCCTCTCAGTCTTTCTCCTCGTCCACGTTTCGGAACAATCTCAAGTATATATTTATAGTTCTCCTTCTAGAAGTCAAAAATATTAAACAGAAATAGAATTTTCGGAAATGTATTGTGTAAAAGTTGAAAATTGCATCTTTATAATCTTAGATAAGATATTAGACGTTGTCTGCTTGGGATGAGACATGTGACATTTGGAATGAAAAATGTCTCTAACAGTCACTGGAGAAAATTGAAAAGTAAAACGGTCTCGAGATTTTTTTATCAGTTTGCTAAAAATATACATTATCTGCCTTTTTTTATAATTTTGAAGAAAATCCCCGGCACCAAGGGGAATTATGATTGGGTTTCTCAGGTAACTCTTAGCACGTCATCATTCCATGTGCGATTCCTGAAACCATAAGAGTACATGCATTGTTTTTTTTGTATTATAATAGGTACAGTTGTATATATACATTAAAAAAACTAAATTTTTTTGGAAATATGCAGAGGCGTAGATAGACATTTGGCGGCTCTTCAAAAATTCTTGATTTTGCGTTATTTTTTTATTAAATTAGTAAAATTTAATAATCTTACATATAATAAGAAGCAATCATATTTTAAACATAAATTTATTATATTAAAACGAGATACGTAAATGAGAATTCTTATACGTTCAAAAGAATTGCAAGCCTCACTATATTAAAAACTGTGGAGATCATGAAATAAAACAAATATGACGATTTCTTATCATTTTATGATAAACTAATTATTGACTATTTTTATTCAAAAGTTACTTTGTGTTTTAAAAACAATATGAGAAAATTATATTTTACATTTTTTTATGCGTATATTAAAGTGCATATTTACGATTATTAAAGTGCCTATTTACGTATATTTAAGTGCCTATTTATGTATATTAAAGTGCCTATTTACGTATATTAAAGTGCCTATTTAACGAACTATTTTTGTGAAGATTCCAAGAGTCAAAAATCTAAATATCAGACTTTATTTAGTAACCATTAATATATTTATATTGCTTATTTTACCAATCATCCCAAAATTTTGATACACAATGCTTTTTAAATGGTCGATTTTTTTATTCCACTTAACAGAAATATTTTTTAACGTTACATTAATAAATAATTCGAATTCGCTGCCGAGAGTGCCGAAGGCGCCCTCGTGTTATCGGCGCCCCTGGTGACAGCCAGATATTTTAAAATACCTTGTTGAGATACTGGAAACATTGCGTTTATTTACTTATCAAAAAAATAAATGACACTTGACTGTCATTTATAAACTAAAACAACATTTATTAACGAAACTTAAAATATAAATACAATTCAGACACATTTATAGAGAGACTTTTCATAGATCGCGCATGAAATCAAATCACAATTACAAGGCATAACATTACTTATATAAATATAGCACTCAAATATAATCAATTTAATACAAAATTAATTGAAGTACCAAAAATACTATGTAAACTGTATTTGCTAAATAATTAGTTACAATATAAGAATTGTTATCTAGTTATCAATGGGATGTAGGTGTTAACTATTTCTTAAAAAATATATATAAATATTAATAAAAATAAAATGACATGTAGGAAATTAAAATGAAGTTAGTTCATAGTTATAATATATAAATTAGATTCGTTTTTAAGATATAAATTTGTATATAGGTATAATAAAGAGCCTTTAGCAAATATTTGTACAGTATATTACATTGTTAAATAAAAAACAAAAAGTAAAATATTAGAAAATAATAATTTTTTTTTATCTTGGACAATAACAATATTTAAGTTTTTATATTTACAAATTATAATATACGAATATTTTCATAAAATTTTTATGTTTTGGTGTTTTTCATATTTACAGAAACAATTGTATCATAGATAACGACTTGAAAAATTGACAGTGACCTTTATTTTCAAAGGTAGATTTGAAAATCAAACCTGAAATCCCCGAATAAAAGACAAGCATATTTTTAACTAGGACATAACCGTCATCAGTGTTTCATGAACGGCCACGTCACATTACACGAGTACAAGTACCCGGCGGTAAGTAATACACATCGGGCTTAAACTCAAAACGTAGGAATGACAGAGACGACGCTCTACAGAGCCGAAGTTAGCCGATTATGGCCGACAGTCTCTTTCTTAAGAAAGGAATTGTCGGCCATAATTGGCTAACTTCGGCTTTGTAGAGGGTCGTCTCTGTCATTCCTACCTTTTGAGTTTAAGCCCGATGTGTATTATTTACCGCTGGGTATTTTGTACGTTATTTTACAAATCGTTTCAATTTTACTTATAAATTACTAATCTAGTATATTTCCGTCTGTTTGTCAGCAGTCGTTGTATAATGATTAGCACTCTCACAAATTCGATTTCTCGCAGTTTCACCTCATGCCTGATTTTACTTTTTGACATTTTTCTATCTGAATTCATATCTTTATATATTAAACTAAATTCATTTATTAAACTCCATTTATTCATTTATTTTTTTCATCTCATTTGCATATTACAGGATTCTCTAATTCGTACAAGTATCAAAAATAACAACTCAAAAAAAGCATGTATTAACAATTCAAAATATTAAAACTTATTTGAAAAGGATAATAGTACAAAATGCATACAAATTTGTTACTCTAAAACATTATTACAAAATTTACCATGTTAAATAGTATAAAGAATGAAATTATTTAAAGTTTTAAACTGAATTTAAAAGATTTTTCCTGCAGGAAAACATAAAAGACGTATATTTGAAAACTATCAAGGTGAAACAGTGTAATTGCTCTACCTACCACCGACATTTTCGAAGACAGGTTGATTCGACTTATAGGTTGATAGAATAATCTATGGCTGCGTAGTCTCAAATAATTATCCGGAACATACAAACCAAGACTGTTCAGGACGGATAGGTTAACTAAATTACCCCTCAGCAAATAAAAAAATATACACCTAATTGAAGAGATCTTCCCCTCTCTAATGATATGTAACTAAGCATCCTCAGTAAGAAGCCGAAGAATCTTCTTCAGCCTTCATTCCCTTAAAGTGGTGCAAACATTCCTACCTATTAAAACCAAAATTTTACTCGTACAATCTCTGCTCTTTCCGATTCGGGACTATGCGGACGTCTGTTACTCGGATGTTATAGAGGAACAGCCGGACAAATTACAGCGTCTTCAAAATGGATGTAAGATTTATTTTCAACCTACGAAAGTACGATCATATAACTTCATACCAGAAGGCATTGAACTTGTTGAATGCTAGAAATAGAAGCCAAATTTACATACTGTCTCTATTGTATAATATCCTTTACTGTCCCCCCCCCCCCCCCCTCTTATCTTGCCGAAATTTTTCAGCGTCTTTTCAATCATGGATCAGCGCTACGCTCAAACGGAGATTGTTTATTGGCCTTTCCAATTCACAGCTCCTTTTTTTTTACGTCGTTCTTAACTGTCCATGCAGTGAGACTCTGGAATCAGTTACAAACCAATATAAGACTCGCTTCGTCCTTGGCATGCTTTAAGAAGCGACTGAAAAAACTCTTAATTTCTAGTCAGTAAAATAACGTGTTTCATTCCAGATTTTTCTTTTCCTTACCTCTCCACCACCCCTTCCTTTCCTTTAGATTGATGATATCTCACTTTATTTGAAAAATGTTCGAGTGATTGTCCGTCTTTGTGGGATTCGTGGGCATGTGCTCACGTATGTGTTGATGGATTTCATGGGGATGGATAGTTATTTGAATGATTTATGCGACCACGTAACTTGCTTCTTTTACGTTTGTCTGGTTAGTTGGAAGCGATTTCCGCCTGGCAATAAGCCCGACAGATTGTATTTGCAATTAAAGTATTAAATAAATAAATAAATAAGAAGACACTTGGATAAAGCCAGGAATAATACCTACTCTCTCGTGTAGAGACAATGGAGAAATCTGATTTTGGGCCCTTTCTAGCATAATGAATACATTATACTTGCTGGCTTCCATATTATAGAGCAATATTCCAAATGACTTTTTAGCATAATGGATACATAATACTTGCTGGCGTTCATATTATAGAGCAATATTCCAAATAACTTTCTAGCATAATTAATACATAATACTTGCTAGCGTCCATATTATAGAGCAATAATCCAAAGACTTTCTAGCATAATGAATACATAATACTTGCTGGCGTCCATATTATAGAGCAATATTCCAAATGACTTTCCAGCATAATGAATCCATAATACTTGCTGGCGTTCATAATATAGAGCAATATTCCAAATGACTTTCCAGCATAATGAATACAAAATACTTGCTGGCGTCCATATTATAGAGCAATATTCCAAATGACTTCAACAAAAGAATAACATAATATTCTGAGTATATAAATATCTGTGAAAAGTTTGGTTGTACGAATTACCAATATTGTGTGAAAATAAATTATTATAGTGCTACTAAGCAGCACAAAAATAGCACTTTATAAAACATTGTCTTACGAAAAGCTGCAGCAGGTTAAATCTGCCGATTGTCTTAAGACATTAATCTCATTACTATCGTAACTGAATTTGAACTGTCCAGAATGTGCGCTTATTGAACTACCACAGCTTGCACACTATAAACCTATACAGACATATTTCATACACAAAATGCCTGCCAATCATACTCTATTACAAGACATAGCCTATCGTTTTACTGCCTTAATATTTTTAAGAGTTCTTAAAATTAAATAATAATGTGGTGGCACCTATGGAAGGTTTTTACTTACATATATACCACACAAAAATAAAGCTACATTTTCGTTTTAAATTACATAACAAAGGAATATAATTTCAAAGAAATCACACATATATCATTTTCTCTCGTTAAAATACACGAATATAGTTTCGTGTAAAATATACGTTCATTTGAAATTTCTCTCGAGAATTTTTCCTTTTTCTTCATTTTTCCCCATTTAAATACCTCGGTATCCTTGAAAATAATATCACATTGAGATTTCCCCAAGTTATTTCCACAAAAAAATAAAAACGGAATATTCAAAAACAAGTCGTAATATCACTAACGTTATTGCTGATACAGATCGTATTTCCGCATATGAACTGCTCAAGTTTCGCGAAAAAACTGTCGAAGAAGTCTTCAATAGACTTAAAGCACAAATAAGGGTTGAAAAAAAATTTGAAAGAGCTCTTTTCAATCTGTGTTCAAATATAAACATATTTTGCCTTTTTTATTATCAATACAAAACTTATGTTTGTTATTTGTAATTCTCATGATGTATAACATCAATGACAGCATTTGTAGTCACTCCTTAATCTATTCTCCAATGCGACCGATAACATCATTTGTATCGCCATATCTTACTCAATTACCTTCAAAACCACACACAAAACACTTATCTTCGAATAGGGTATTTTTGTATGACAGAATTTATTTGACGGGAAGAGTATCATAATTAACGTTAGGCTTACAACTTATTTAGATTAACCCTTCCCTTACGGTGATAAAAATGAAACGCGCGCTCCGGCGTTGGGTAGTGAGTACGCAATAAAAAATTAGCGATTTTAAATCGGAAAAATAAGAACATTCATAGATAATCCCCTTAATTAATTATAATTGAAGTTGAAAATTATAATAATTGAGATTTATTTGCTGAAAACATTAAAAAACCATCTGGCACCGCTCACGGAACGGGCGTACGTCCAACCTATTTGCAAGCTTAGAAGCTACTAGCGGCGCGGAATACAGTCGCATACCCCGGCGCTTACGCATATGCTTGCGGCGTTGAGTCAATTCAGGTTCTCGCAATTCAGTCTAGTATGCAAGAGTGAGATGCGAATATAGTGTCGCGCTTCCCACATACTATTCACCTATCGTCAAGACGAGGCGTTCGCCGCGTTTAAATGCGAATTTGTTTTCGATCTTTACAAAACACCTCGATGTAGTCGATAAATTCTGATTATTATTAAAATTATTTTTTAAATCAATGCGTAAATATATTATGGAGGAATACCTAAAAGCTTAACCTTGTATTTATTATATTTATAGAGATATTGATGGTTATTAGAAGCAATGTGTAGAAGATACCCAACACAGGGAAGGAAAGGTTAATGAAGTGTGGGTTTTAGCAATAAAAGGTAATTTATTGAAAGTAACATTTATTGATATTAAACGAATAATAGTGAAGAAATCGAAACAAAATATAATATGAACAAATAAAATATATTTACAGTTAAGGACAAGTTTCAAGCGATTTTGCAAGAAGTATTCACTTACGAATGCTGGGTAATTTCGAGAGGCCTAAGGTTGATGCTGCCAAGAGTTTGGATCACAGATGCAACGGAGCAGTCAGCGAATATAATCAGCGGCGTGGTAGACTACAAGACTTCGCATTGGAGTGAGCTCCATTCCCAAGCGGAGGACCATGTTATCTTGATGGTGACGCTGATCATTCAATATACCAGTAAAATAAGTAGTGTCGACATCTTAAAGCTTTGCAATAGACAAGAGACTTTGGTCACCGATGAAGATCGAGCATGAAAAAATACGTCCGCCTTTAAAGGAGGCCCCTAGATAAGAAAATTATTTTTTTTAGAATCTCCAAGGGTCGTCTTTCATCCCTTTCACTCTTTGGTGGGGAACGACTTGACTCGGTTCTCATTAGTCGAATTCCTCCTTTTAACCCCGACTACGTCAAAACATAACGTAATTCCCGCTTGAAAAAATCCCTTTTTTAGTCTAATTATTTACAAATCCGAGCAAAGTCACTGTAGGAACTACGGTCGTCCCTGAATATTGTCAACACGCACGGTCAACGACCGACGAAACGACCTTCGGATATGTCCAAAGGTCGCATACCAGAACATTAATATTGTTTACCCGAAAATACTATTTACGATACATTCCACAGTAGAAAGAGAACGCATCGCGCTGTCTCGCCGTTTTCGCCAACAAATTATCTACCCACAATATTATTCGCGACGTCTGCGACCATCTCTGCACGCACAGGAGTGAGATAAAAATATATTGCGGGCGCACTCAAGCGCCCCGTTCTGAATATGTATAAATACCTACTTACCGATTAATAAAGAGTCATTAATCATTTGACCATTCATCACTGTTTACTATTCATTGATTATTCACTCTCACTTTGCGCATTGCTAATCGACGTATTTTATTTTAAATACCAAACAATCAAAATCATCATCACGTCCCACTAGAACCATTCCGCTAAATCACCATACCTATTTTAACAATAGACCAGTTAAAGTTCGTTCACCGGCCGCACTTAAATCGGTTGACGATTTCATGCTCTAAGAGTCCTGCGATAATCCTTTAATGGGTCTTTTGTCTGGTAGCATCCCTTATCTCACATGAAGATACACTATAGTGATTTGAAAAAAAAAAAAGCTAATTCAACATCATATGTTTTCTGAATTTTCACAATCAATTACCGCCCGCGTAAAAAAACTTATCAGCTTCAAGTCACCAAAAATTACTAAAATAATTTGTATGATATATGCCCAATAAGGCCAAGGCAAGATTTATGCAGTAATTTCTCAGTTTATTCTCCATAAGACAATAGATTTTTTTAGCATAAATTCTCGTGTTAATAATGCATGGTTGACTTTTATAAACTCATATGAGGAAGACACAGAGAATGTTGAAATATGCGCGTAGCTAAAGTGTTTTTTTACATTGAATATCAAATAATTTATTCTAGCTACTTGGTAATGCGGTTCAAGTCACTTATGTGCAGAAAATCACTAATTCGAAAGTAATGTACAACCTGGGGGCTACAACTCCTACCCTCACATGGCGGGGATATTTTTACTCCAAGTTTAATGAATACAAATGACATCGTTCATATTTCTTGAGAATGATGGCAAAAACCTCCCAAAAGTCTCTTGAAAATCTCAAGAAAGATTAATATAAATCGTGGGGCGCCCAAATCATGAAAAAAATATCACTTTGAATTTCAGGTGCGTGTTTCCACGTCCATTAATTTGCTACCCTTTTAAATTACCCCCCGTCCCCTTCAAAAGAGCCGGCAGAATGTAAATAGACCTCTGCCTGAAAGTTTTTACGAAAACACCAAACTGTTTTCGAAATCGGTAGCTTGTAAACACTTTTAGACATCCATCCACTTTGTAAAAATCTCTTGTCATGATTTTTTCTTTCGTATTGGCTTATTGTAATTTTATCGGAAAAAATATGTCTCTTAAATTTTGTCTTTTACCATAATCGTTCACTTTTAAGTGTTTTCAATAAATCACGCAAACAACTATGTCTAAAATTTATTATTTTAGAATCGAAATTTATTTTTAAATGGAGATAAAGACTGTGAGGCGAGAAAAGAGACGAATAGATGCTGTAGAAATCCGTCCAATTAGAAGAATACCTGGGGTGGACAATATTTGACAAAATACGGAATTATTATTGCCGTAGAAATACATGCACTGAGAATAATGCAAGGAACGGAAATGTACGGAATGAAGTTATTAGGGATGAAAATAAACGTAAGACAGATGTGTTTAGTTAGATAAAGAATAGTTATCTGAGATGATTTGGGCACTTGGAAAGAATTAATGAATATAGGCCAACAAAACAAATATAAAGTGCAAATGTAAGAGAAAGACGTGTAAGATCCATGAAAATTATGATTGGATCAAATCAATGATATTATGAAAGAAGGAAACGTTGAAAGTCAAAGAAGTCGTAAAAGTTATATGAGAAGGTGCTTGGATGTATAAAAGGATAAGGATGGGTCGCAATAGAAAAGTATGATGCTTTGTCCTCTTTGCCTACCGTCTTATATGCCTGCAGTTACAGTTCAAATCGCGAAGTTGTTTTTTTTAATATTTGTATTAAAAATATATTTTTCGCGATTAAGTACCATTTGAAATCGAAACAAAAAATTTAATCCTCACGGACATATTTGTTTTAAATCAGGTTACTTTCCTTTTTCTGAGTTTTAAGAAAATTTATGGTTTCTTATGAAATACAGATATAATATTAGGTCCTTACATATGAAATTGGCGTTTTGCCGTACTGGCAACTTTGATCTCAAATATCTTCTCTTTGGTTAGGAATATCAAATTCAAATTTATACAGCTATTTACTCAAGTATTTGTGTTTCGAAAATTATAATTCATTTGTTTTTTCCTTAATTGTTTTTTTTCTTTGCGTCACTCAGTTTACAAAATGGAAAACTTGAAATATCGCGTTATTTACGAGTACGAGTTCCACCGTGGCACCAGTGCTGCAGAAACGGCTCGAAGGATTAATGATGTGTATGGCGACGGTGCCGCAAAAGAAAACACAGTGCGTTTTTGGTTCCAACGTTTTCGTTCTGGAAATTTCGATCTGCAAAACAAGCCCCGTGGACGGCCGGAGACCAAAGTTGATAATGAAGAATTGAAGGCTATTGTGGAAGCGGATCCATCGCAAACCACGTCCGAGTTAGCTGCAGGCTGCGGTGTTAGTGATAAAACTGTTTAAATCCACTTGAAGCAAATTGGGAAGGTGAAAAAGCTTGAAAGGTGGGTACCTCACGAATTGAGTGAAGCAAATCAACAAACGTGCGTTGACTGCTGCGTTGCATTACTCAACCGGCACAATAATGAAGGGATTTTGAATCGAATCATTACCTGTGATGAAAAGTGGATCCTGTATGATAATCGGAAGCGCTCATCGCAATGGCTGAACCCTGCCGAACCAGCCAAACCATGCCCCAAGCGAAAATTGACTCCAAAAAAGTTACTTGTGAGCGTTTGGTGGACTAGTGCTGGTGTCGTTCACTACAGCTTTCTTAAATCTGGCCAGACGATTACGGCAGATGTCTATTGTCAGCAACTGCAAACCATGATGGAAAAGCTAGCTGCTAAACAACCGAGGCTGGTTAATCGCTCTAGGCCACTGCTGCTTCATGATAACGCTAGACCACACACTGCACAACAGACGGCTACCAAATTAGAAGAGCTTCAATTGGAATGTCTAAGACATCCACCGTACTCTCCGGACCTTGCCCCAACAGATTACTATTTTTTTCGAAATTTGGATAACTTCTTGCAAGGGAAAAAATTCAACTCCGATGGGGCAGTCCAAACCGACTTCAAAGATTTTATTGATTCCCGTCCGAATGGTTTTTTTAGTAAAGGGATCGATGAACTACCTATGAGATGGCAAAAGTGCATAGATAGCAATGGTACATACTTTGATTAAATAAATATATTATATTAAAAAAAAATCTACTTTATGCTCCTCCCAAACAAAACGCCAATTTCATATGTAAGGACCTAATAATAATATTCTTAATTAACAAACGTAGTATTTTTATATGTAAAATGTAGCTAAGGATGTGTATCGAGATAGAAAAATCTAGTTATATGTCCTTTCTGCCTACCCCGACAGAAAAATATACATCTTTCTATTTGGTTGTAGGGACAGCCACATGGTAATAAACACGCCAGCTTGCATTGTACTCGTATATAGCGAAAGTGTTATATGTATTGGGTGTTAACACAAGTTGTGTCCGTTTTTTTCCAAATGAAGAGAACAAGAGGACGCAACAAAAAAAATACAACAAAATAGTCAGTAATGTATTCTCTTTCATTAATTACAAATTCTTGCCAACGTTCTACAAGTTTTTCAATGCCTGTGCGATAAAAACCATCCATCCGGTCTTGACTCGAGGAATTCGTCCAACATGTCCGGAATTCGACGTCATTATTGAAGGAAACACTACGCAAATTGTTCGAAAGTGACCGGAAAAAGGTGGAAAACCGTTGACGCGAGGTCTGGAGAATATGGAGGAGGCGGCAGGACTTCCCAACCAAGCGTTTGAATGGCATTTTTCGTAATGTTGGCGATATGAGGGCGGGCGTTATCGTATTGCAGAATAACGCCATATTGCCGGTCCGGCCTTTTTTGTTCAATTGCAGTGTTGAGCCGCTGCATTTGCAAAATGTATAGCTTCGCATTGACTGTATGATTGCGTTCAAGTATCTCGTAGTGGATGACGCCTTGCCAATCCCACCAAATGCAAATCATCGTCTTGCGCGGATGCAAACCTTGTTTCGCTCTGAGCGTTGCTTGTTGACCATAACTCACCCATTCTTTCCGTTTCTTCATATTCACATAAAGACACCATTAATCATCACCAGTAATGATGCGGAAAATGAACCTTTGCTTATGGCCATGCGTAGCTCGATGACGCGCGAGCAAATCAGCAAAAATTGTCGAACGTTGATTTTTGTTGTTTTCACTAAAAACATGCGGAACCCAAGCGCCGAACTTCTGGACTTTTCCCATTGCGGTATACAGTCATGTGACTACAATGCATCAGCTCAGCCAATTCTACGGTGGTTTGAAGAGAATCTTCATGAATAATATGGTTTAAGCGGTCCTCATCGAAGTCCACTGGTCATCCAGAACGCTCCATGTCTTTCAGGTCGAAATTGCCGTCTTTGAAACGCAAAAACCATCGACGAGCTTTAATTTCATTCATAGCATCTTCACCGTACTTTTCGCAAATATCGCGAGCAGCTTTGGCAGCTTTATTCTCTCGATTGAATGCGAACAGAAGAAGGTGTTGAAAATGCTCACTTTCGTCTACTTGGTATTCCATTTTGAAGGCTTGTTATCAAATAAAATAATATATGTAACGTAAAAGCAAACAATATCCTGTAGAGCAGAAAATTTTCCTTTTGAATGATGTATAAACCTTTACCATTTTGTTTTACTTTTGGTGCTCATTTTTAAATATGGAAAAAAACGGACACAACTTATGTTAACACCTAATACAATACAAGTAGTCACTAACAGTTCGTTGTATTCAATGTTGGCAATACTACCGTATTTAGAAAGGAAGTAAAACTTTAAACCAGATTGAGACGCTGTTTTTAGATACTGTGGCGGTCGCACACGCGGTCAATGACCGATGAAATGACCTTTGCATTCCTTAGCAATGCAAAACAAACAAGTACGAAGTCCACGCGCCGGCCATTCAACTCATAGCCGACGCGGAGCGCATTCCATACTAGAGCGAGAACGCACCACATCTGTCTCGCTAGTTCCGTAAATAAATTATCACCTACATACGACATTAATCGTTTTGCGGACGCAGAAACGAGACGGCGAGATATCTTGCTCGCATTCCCGCACACACGCGGGAATAGTATAAATACCTACGTTACCAATAAAATTTCTCTCTTTCCGCATTGCGATCGAAAACGTGTTTTATTTATCAACAAATCATCATCATCTCTTCCCTCTAGGACCACATATCCTAAAATACCATTAAAAATCAAACTCATCAGTCCCGGGTAAAAAATGTACGTCTTACCTATTCTATAAAACGAGATGTTTAATGTGGTTTAAGTCCTTCTTAAAAAGCTAACTTCATGTAAACACACATTTTTCAAAACATCCTCATTTTTATTCAGTGACTTAATTTATTGATCCAACAAAACAAAGTAACAAACATTAATTTGAATACGTTGTTACTACACGGTATTCTGCGTGGGGACATAACCGTTAAACATTTTTGTTTACCACTTCCAGACCACATTATTACTTCCCAAAGAAACATTACACACACCCCATTCCAATGGAAACTGTTACAAACAAACTCTTGTAATATTATACAAATATTACATTAAACTTTCAGTTGTGGCGTACACTGATAATCCGACCGGGTCGGCAGACAAGCTGCAAATAGAATTCCTTCCATATAAACTCCTAGCGCATAGCATTACAAAATCTATCATAATTGAATGTTTACTGAAATACATTGTAAAAGACGATAATTGAATGGCGTTTTGGTAAAGAGGTATATGTCATCAATTACTTTTTGTCAGTTTAAAGTTTTGCAACACTTGTATTCCTAAAATACACACCTCAGGTAAATTTTAAATGTAAACCTTGAATACATAAATTATTTATGTATTCAAAGTTTACCTTTAAAATTTACCTGAGGTCTGTATTTCAGGAATACAAGTGTTGCAAAACTTTAAACTGACAAAAAGTTATTGATGACATATACCTCTTTACCAAAACGCCATTCAATTGGAGATGTATTTTTGAACTTTTACGGACAATTTAAAGGTATTTATTAATTTATTATTTATTAAACACTTTTATTGCAAATACAACCTGGTGGGTTATTATTATTATTAGTTATTGCCAGGCGTCAATCTCTTCCAACCAACCATACAAAAGTGAATAAAGCAAGTTACGTGGTTGCATAAATCATTCAAATGACTATCCATCCCCACGAAATCCATGAACATATACGTGAGCACATGCCCACGAACCCTACAAAGACGAGCAATCACCCGAACATTCTTTTTCATATACCATAAAGTGAGATATCATCAGGTATAAGAGGCATGGTGATTTATTTACTCATTTTTATGGACATTTTTTATTCCTTATAATAATAATAAAAGGACAATTTATAAAGAACCAATAAGAGAGCAGACTCTCCTCAAGGGCGCTCTAGCTCCGGATTCGAACCCACTATTATTGACAGGTTCAAAATAAATATATACTTGCACATATACGCATAATTTGAGTGTAAGCATGTGACGGTTTTGGTTGCAGCCATTAGAGTAGGTACTTTCCCACATCTGCATATGTTCATAAAATCATATTTAGTAAAAAAAAATAAATTTACCAAGGTAAGACGAGCTACAAAGAAACCTTTGTAGATCTTCCAACATGTGATAGTAACACATTTGGCTTTAGATTAAGTGTAGTTAATTGTTGTAGTGTTCATATAACATCGTACACTTTGATAACATCTCCCAAAAAGGGTTGTCTGTAAGTGCTTTTTGAAGCTTCCGTAATATATCTGAATAAATTATGAACTTTGAAGGGCATAGCTAAGAAATAATATTTGATCCACAGTAAGGGTAAGCGATGAAGGGAGTTAGATCACGTTTTGGAAGTAAATGGACGTATTTTATGGTAACCCTGTGTTCGTTATGAAACATATAGGATGGTGGTACCAGAAATTTTAGGGCTGGAGATAAATCATAACCAAAATAAACATATGATCGTCAACAGGATGTCAACTACACCTCAATGGTCTACTCACGGACATTTTGGGTAACCTGACTCTATGGTAACGTACTCCGGTGACTCGACTATAGAGATAAGTACAGAGTGAGAATAGCGAAGAGCACAATGAAAAGTCTAGTAAGAATATGGAAAGATTAATGAAAAGGAAACAGGTAAATGCAGTAAAATACGTGCACTGATAAGAAGAATACGTGGTATGTCGATGTATAACAGTTTAAGAAACATCATTTCTAAGGATAAATGTTAACTAAAAACTAATGTGTTAGGGGTAAAAAAGCACATTGAATTGGTTTAGACAAGCTGAATGCAATGGTGACAATGGAATAACTAAACAAATTTACAATTCAAACGTGAGTAGGAGTTGTAGTGGAGAAAAACCTAGAAAAGTACGTTTGGACCAAGTGAATGACATTTCGAAAGTAAGAAATGTAAGACGAAATACATATAAAAGGAACTGTATGAGAAGATGTTTGAATGTGCATGAGGCAAAGGAAGTATTCTGAGATAGGAAAGTTTGACGTTCTGTCCACTTTACCCTCATTTGATAGCGAAAAAGTGTGATTGTATGAAGATATTTAAAACATTTTCAGACTAAGAACAATATGTTATAATGTAATTTTTCAATTCATAAGCCACATCAAAAGAAAATTTGTTTTTTATCTGAGGTATTAGGCTGACCTGATTGGTTTGTCAGTGGTACCCGTCCAAATAAAATCGATACGACAAAAATAAAATGTAGAGATATAGTAGAAGTCATTTATTCTCAAAAATAATTTTATTTATTTACATTATTCGTTTATTTCATTGTTTGATTTTCAAGTTGGGGTTGAAATATTACTATGGCCTTCTTCCACGCTGGTTTTTCTAACGCGCCATGGCCCTTCTTGAGCTCAATCCAGATGAGGTGTTTACTCGTATTTACTAGTAAAGCTTATTTGGAACAAACTTAAGGTGCGCAACCAAACGTTCTGCTAGCTTCAGGGTTGAATATTTGTTACTCAATTGGCGAATATGCCTACTCAGTACGAAGCATATCAGCCCGGGCAAAGCAGGTAGATAACATATTGCACTGAATGAAAAATGTCGCCTAATTACTGGATGTCTGAAACCAACCATAATAGACAAGATTATATACCTGTAGGGATATTTCCTCCAGATATCCGCTGAGATATTGCATGCAGGAAAGAGAAACACAAACAACTAAGTGATCTCAAACATCTAATGTATAGGGTCTTCCAAATTGAGCGGTTTTTTTAATTCTTGGATAAAACACAGATGGCGTCGTGAACTTGCCTGGGTCTTGTGACATTTGATAAGCGTAATGTATGGCATTTATAAAAATGGAGTCGTATACAATATAACAAAGCGTTCAAATTGTATCTATTGCAATCTCCGGAAACGGTGATGTTAATTGGCCACCAAGATCATGTGATCTGACACCGTTGGACTATTTTCTCTGGGGTTACGTGAAAATCCAGGTCTATAAGAATGGCTCCCAATCTATTCCTGAGCTGAAGGACGAAATTATTCGTGCTATTGGCGAGCTAGAACCGTAATTATGCCAAAATGTCATCGAAAATTTTGACAAAAGAGTGGACATCTGTGGAGCTGCAAGAGGTAGACATTTGGCGGATATTGTGTTTAAATGGCATACATTATACTTCAATAACCAATAAAAAGTTTTTTGAAATCAAAGCAAATTGTGTGTTTTATTCAAGAATTAAAAAAAACCACTCAATTGGAAAGACCCTTTATGATCAAATACCAACACAGTCAAGAATAAGGTCTTGCAGTAGTTTTATAACCACTCACAACGATGGTGAGGGTGTTGATTCTTGTAGAGGTATAATTGGAAACCTAGAGACATTGATGCAGCCGTCAAATTGCCTGCTGGTGAGACACCACATATCATGGGCCGTATAGAAATATCTTAATCGCCTACGCACCCACATGGGAAGATCAAAAGAAAATCGTCTCAGACGAGGGATTGGCACAGCTTTTAAAACATAAATTTACTTTTGGCTTATAAATTTCAGGCATGATCTTATTTTTTTTAAAATAGTCAGTAAACCATAGATTGAGCCAATACGCTCAAATAAACGGGTCTGGGAAAAATAAACGTAAAAATTAAACCAACGCCTTTTTCATATCTTGAAAAATTATTTATCGCTTAAACTTATTCGCTCGTTTTATTTTTGTTGTAAAAAAATCGTATATCGTAAGATAAAATATGTATCCGCTTACACATATTCCGTACACGCGTATCTTGGTGCTCGGAACATTTTTCTCCCACAATTCATCGACCCTAATTCTTCGCCCACAATTCTTCGAACACAATTCTTCACCCACAATTATTCGCCCACAATCCTTCGACCACAATTCTTCGCCCACGATTATTTGCTGCCACAATACTTACCCCACATTTATTTGCAGCGTGTATTGAAAAATAATTTTTGATAAATTTCTTTCTTCTATACACACATATGAATTTTTAGAAACAATACGGAATTGTTGGATTTACGTAAAGTAACTGTTGAATTAAGGTAATCCCTACAAAAAAATCATGCGAATCGTACGGCACCGGTACAAAGAACTGTAACATAGGTAGATGGCTGCTGCGCAATGGTCGAAGAATTCAGCTCACGTTCAGAGCCGTAGATCGGTGAAAAGGTAGCAGGGTGAAGAGATTCCTCTTAGGCAGGTAGTAGATGGTTTCAAGTAAAACATAGTAGGCAGGGTGAATTGAGAAGGTAGTTTATTTTCGGCCTTTTTCGCTTTCAATGTACGGTCAATCGTTCATCGCAAGCGCCTGTTTTCGCCTCTGCCTGCCGTCACGACTCGCGAAATGTCACAATTTTCGGGAGTTGTGCGCCTGAACAGGCCGGACGGCCTGCGATATAGTCTGCGGTGACGGTGCATTAAGCACATTTCCGTTGCGGTCGCGACACCGCACGGATCCCAACAAACATATTTTACATACAAAAATCGAAAAAATACCAAATAAATACACATACAAATATTATACATCAAAACAAACCATGAATTTGCATATCAAACCAATTAAGTTAACCAATCATTTATAGGTTGTATGATGACGCATACGTCCGATACACAAATTCCACATTACATATATACTCGTATGTGTAAATAGTGGTTCTTGCCGACGTTGTCGCCTATCAGGACGTCCAATCCTTGAGTCTTCCGAATAAACAACTATGCTTTGTGCATATTATATGAACGTCGTGTGAATGTGCACATATTTAGTTCAACATTGTCGGACATTAGGATGGTGGTTGATTTGATGGGAGAATAAATGTTTTTTTTTTTTTTTTCAAATATTTTATATACTTTGCCACACTCGTACTGACATGGTGGAAATGTACATGAGATGAACACTATTTATTAGGATTTTAATCCTGGATATTATTCATAAATGATATGTTTTGTGTGAAAATCTTGATTTAACATATTTCCTGTGTTCTTTTAAATGAAAATTTAAAATAAATTCAATATAATTGATTTAATATTAATATTATACAACTTCATTTTATAACAGAATGATTAAACACTTAAATGTGGAAAAGTTCAACACAATTTCGCCCCAGGATTTAATGTTTTTCACAGGGCTGTGGAGTCGCTAAAAAAAAACACGACTCCGACTCCGACTCCGATTCCTATATTTACAAACAATACGACTCCGGCTCCACAACTCCGACTCCACGACTCCGACTCCACAACTCCGACTCTACAACTCCGACTCCAAAAAGCTCAATTTTATCAGGTTGTTTCCTACCTTTGCATATAGCCATTTTTTTCATGTTATAGGGATAAAAATAAAACAAGATCAAACTTTAATAATTATTTATTAGAATTTATTCTTAAAAACAACATTGCTTCTATTAAATCTGTATTCGTAGAGGCTCTCAAATCAGAATTGAGAATTTTAAGAGCGAAAAATAACCGCTCTACGGATACTTGGGTTGGCGGTAATGCTGTAACGATCAATGCTGAATCTTTTACGATTTCTAGATACCGCTGTATTGCCATTTCAACATTTAACTTATAAGTTCGGTCAATTTTTTCCATTATTTTCAATACATCATAAAATTCAATTTTAAATTTTGAAATAGAGTCTCCTTCATCTATATTGGGACTGTGATTCAAACGAGGACGTTTTAGTTTATCTTGTTCATTGAGATATTTTTCAAAATCGTCTTCAGATTCAGCGGTGTCGGATGAAGATGATGATACTTCGTGTACGCTGCCTGCTGTCGTCTCTTTTTCTAGTCGAAGGCCTTTCATATGAACGGTTAATTCAAACAGAGCGTTTTTCGCTCTATTTATTTGTTCTTCCGTCAATATGGATCGAACCATGGGGTTAACATAGATCCCAGCCAACAGAATTTTCTTTCGACGTGAGAAAGAAGGAGACAAACACATTTTCGTAGACTTGATGCATTAAATGGATCTCGGTGATTCACCATATCGGCGCGACTTGCGCCTGCAAGTTTAATATTCGTGCACAATACACATTCATTATAATAATTTAAAAAAAAATGTATTTTAAATTTTAACGAAAAATTAGTCGGAGTCGCTCGTTTTTTACGACTCCTACTCCGACTGCGACTCCGGCCCAAACACCGTGACTCCGCGACTCCGACTCCAACTCCGACTCCGACTCCACAGCCCTGGTTTTTCAAATCAAACAATAAGCTTAGTAGAGCTTTTTTGGATGACAAAAAACCCTTTAAAGGAAAAAAATCCATGATTTATTTTAATAACCTTTTGAATTGAATTGAACTATTTCTTCTTGTTTTATATCAAAGTTGGGTCAAGATAATATTGTAGTATCGAAGTTTTATGAGTACTGATTGTTCAAAAACTGTTGATTTCCAACATGCCAGGATAGTCGACTCCTATTTAAACAATATTTATGTTAGCTTTAAGCCATAGATTGTAAAATATTTTGCTGTATAAACTTATTAAGCAATGTATTGAGTACAGTTTGGCAATGTTTTAGTATAAAAAATAGATTTGTCACATAAATGGAAGTGTTTGTGCAAAATTCTTTCACATTTTAGTATCAAATTATTCTGTATTAGAAATATAAAAACTTTAACGAAAGAGCTTTAGACAAATGTAAAACGACATTGAAAAATGTCACTGGAAATAAAAACAGTCATATTTAAAAAAAAATGTGTTTTCCTATATATGTGGCTAGTGAAGAATTTTGAAATAAGAATTGAGGCACGAAGAATTGTGGTAACGAAGAATTGTGGCGATGAAGAATTGTTGGCGATGAATTGTGGGCGATGAATTGTGGGCGAAGAGTGATCCTAAGCCCGCGTATCTCTTTACGTAAATGTGCGCGAATGGAAATAAAGAAAACACCTTAGAGAGTAACTTGTTCTCTGGAGTGCCAGTTTCGTGTATGTGTAATTTTATACTTTATTTCAACACTAAAAAGGTAATAAATATATTTATTTTGCATGTGTCTAGAGCTTACTCACTAAAATATGAGAATATGGCGTTTTCTATTCCGGACGACAACAGTGGCGGGTTATAGCTGGTCAGCGCCTAGTTAGAGGGACAAGATAATTTTGGGGAACTTTAAATTATTTTAATTAATACATCTTTCTGGTTGGTTAAATTAGATTACCACATAGCAATAAGCCCACTTGATTTTACTGTACACAATCAAAGTTTGATACATTTTTAAAATCTCTTGCAACCAACCACACAAGTCACACAAACATATATTTTGAAAAAATAAATCGAACTCGAAACTTCTGTGTAAAAAACAGGTGTTTAACCAACTTAACTATGGAGCCCGTCATCTGTTGATGGTTAAGGATTAAAATTTCGTAGGAATTAGAAATATCGAATATTTTGAGAAAAATAACTCTTTCTTTCATACGAATAAGCGTTAATCTCGATTGATTATATAAAAAAAAATTCCCCTACATTGATATCACACAAATAAACAAATACACATAAAACACACACAATTTTAATTTGCAAAACGTAACATTAAACACTTTACATGTACAAGTCCATGAAACAGGAAGAGTCACGACCGGAAGTGTCCGGAGGCAGGTGCCCACTTCCGTTATCTGCAGCGTGCACGTGGTTGTAACGTTTCCGGTTTTGCCAGGACTTTCGGGGGTGAACTAATTTTCTAAACACCCCCAAACTTGTTCATTTATCCATAAGCCATATTCCTAGTAGAATAGACCAAAAGTTTGCTAACTTTCCTAAATCAATATCACCTTGTCATTTATTTTCTCTCTTTTTATTCATTAGGATTTAAATAATGTACATTAAATTATTTGTCTTCAATGTTGATACATTCATTTAAAAAAAAAAACTAAGAAATCAATATTTCAATTTAAGAAGTTTCCACTTTTTTTTTGATCAGTTACTTAAAAATATGAGATATTTGCCCCCTACCGTTAAATATTGTAGTTTTTATTTCAATTATTCATTAACTTATTTAACACTTAATTGTAAAACAATCTGTCTGGAATGTTGCCAGGTGGCAATTTCTTCCAACCAACGAGACAATTAAATAAAGTATATAATAACATCGCAACAAATATTCAATTCATTATTCCCCTGTATACATATACATAGTAAAAATAAAAGTGAGATACCATCAACCAAAGGAAAGAGTAAGGAATAGTGAAGAGGAAAGAAAAATCAAGGATAAAACATGTTGCATCGCTCTCTCGAAATCAAGATTTTTTCAGTCTTTTTTTAAAAACTGCTAATGATGGAGTGAGTCCAACATAAGTTTGTTACTGGTTCCAAAGTATCAATGCATAAACAGTAAAGGATAACGTAAAAAAGAAATTCGACTAACTAAGAAATTCAGATTATGCTAAGCGTTGCGCAAGTTCATGATCGGAAAGAAGCTGAATATTCTCTGCGAAGAAAGAGGAGGCGACGGGGCAGTTAAGGATATTTTACAATAATAACAGTATGTTAATTTTATATTTATTTATTGAACACTTCATCGTAAAACAATCTGGCTGGCTTATTTCCAGGTGGCGATCTCTTCCAACCAACTAGACATGCATAAATAAAGTTAGTTAGATAACCACCCAAAATATTCAAATTATTATAAAGCTTTACATAGCAGACGTGCAATTAAAGACGATAATCATACTTTGGGCTGAAAAGTATCCGCCTTCCTCGCGGTTGGATTAGCCCTCCTAATATTGGGGGTGTATTTTTAATGAGATGGTGTTATTCAGTAAGCCCAAACTTTTGGATAACTTATCTTAAATATTTATATTTTCCATTAATTTAACATAAAATTATTTATATAACACTTCGTTGCTTAACTTGTCCCAAATGTATCATACTAAACATTCCTAGAATAAATCTTATAATTAAATGATAGAACAAAATATCTTGTATGGAGGATTTTCCAAGTTGTCGATCTTAACCTGTGATACAAGATGGGTGACAATATTAAACATCATATGCAATGCTGACGATGCCACCATCATAGCCGAATCAGAGGAAGACCTGCAACAAATGCTACATCTATTCCACACTGCTTCCAAAGATTACAACATGTCTATCTCCATCAGCAAGACTAAATGCATGACTCTAGCCAGAGAGCAAGTTGGATGCAGTGTGGCGATCAACAACACACCAATTAAACAAGTTACGAAATTTAAATACTTGGGTGCTAGCATAATGTGCAATAATGACCTCTATGGCGAAGTACTTGAACAATCACAAAAGTCCGCAGCCGTTTCCGGATGTTTAAAGAACACTTTCTGAAAAAACAAGTATTTGAACATCCAAAGCAAGGAGAGGATATACAAGACCTGTGTCCGCCCCATAAAGACATACAGCATAGAGTCCAGAGCCGACACTGTCAGATCTAAAAATCTCCTTCGAACCAGCGAAATGAAGGTACTCAGGAGTATCGCTGGCAAAATCCTTCGTGATAGAGTACGAAACACAGAAATCCGAAAGATGTGTGAAGTTGAAGATATTGTCAGATGGGGATGACAAAGAAGAAGGTTCTAGAACGAACATGTATCCAGAATGGCGGAACTAAGAGCCATAAAAATGGTCAGGGGCAGTATCCCCCAAGCAAACAGACCTCTAGGACGACCACCCAGAAGATGGAAAGACAGCTGGCAATCGACGTCACAAGAGGGAAACGATGATGCAGGACCATAACAGGCCCTAAAGAAGAGGAAGAAGAAGGATTTTCCGAAAGAAATAAAACATTACATCTGACATACAAAAAAAGAGACAAAATTTTTCCGCTTTTGAAATAAAGACAAAACCGTTTCTGTTAACATGGCAAAGTGCAACAGCACGTTTACATTCTTTGTTAGAATATCTCACATCTTCCATGAGATGTGACAGCCTTCTGTGTACGTTTGTATGGGAAATGCAACATTTACGATCATATTGTTGAACTGAAAGCTTTCAAAATCTAGCTCCAATACCCTTTGTGTCCCAGCAGAAAAGCGCAAAAATGGTCAGGTTTACTTTTTGAAAAATGAAGGAAAATATTGAATTTTGATTAAAAAATCCGATTTAACTTGGTTTTAGAGATTCACAACATAAACAACATTTTTTAATTTTGTGATAACGTTAAGGAAAAAGCTAAATAGAGAATGTGTTCATTGAAAACTTTTTGACAAAGGGACAGGGAAGGGCCAAGAGGGAGAAGGTTGCAGATTCGATTACCGGTGCAACCTAGTTTTGTTTAAAGAAGTCCATTTCGCTTTTCACTTAAGACCCTATTGCCGAAATATTTCTAATTGGTTGGTAGAGATTTATACATAATAAGAAACTTACCAGGTTGTACTGTACACAATGAAAGTGAAATACAATATAATAAATACAATTATTAAAAAAATATTGACATACTTTTGCTTTTTCACTACCATCTTACACAAGTTTGTTTTAGTTTAATAACAAAAAAATACAGTTTATTTCGATTAAAATTATAGTAAATTAATGATTTATTTATCTACGAGTACTTAAACTGAATTTATCCTTTAAGGTGTAACAAGATGCTTACGTATGTCGTGAAAAAAGTTTCATAATGATTCTTTCAAGTAGTGAATCGTGCTATGCCAATTATTTAATACCATTATATAAAAGTGTGACACGGTCGTTTTATAAAATGCTTGACTGACAACTGGGAGTTTTGGGTTCGATTCCTGATGATAACCAAACAAAAAGTGTCGCAGTCCGGTAAAAGATTCCGGGGAGTATTAAGAAGCAAGAAAACATTGAAAAAATTGGTAACCATAATATTTTTAAAGCGAACACTTATCCATTTGACTTTTTAGACACACTTAAAACCATGCATCATCGCAAGATACGTACATATTAACTGTTCGTACATGTTGGTCCAACGCTCATATAATGTAAGGGTCGCTTTATTTTCTAAGGAAATATACATTGTAAAATGCAAGTCACAACCGATTTGCCTAAAAAACAAGACGATAGGTGATACATAAGCGACATAAGCGAGTGTTAGCATAAGCGACATGAGCGAGTGTGACGACATAAACGACATAGCGAGTGTGACGACATAAGCTAGAGTTAGCATAAGCGACATAGCAAGTGTGATGACATAAGCGAGTGTTAGCATAAGCGACATGGCGAGTGTGACGACATAAGCTAGTGTTAGTATAAGCGACATAGCGAGTGTGACGACATAAGCGAGTGTTAGCATAAGCAACACTGCGAGTGTGACGACATAAGCGAGTGTTAGCATAAGTGACATGAACGAGTGTGACGACATAAGCGAGTGTTAGCATAAACGGCATAGCGAGTGTGACGACATAAGCTAGTGTTAGTATAAGCGATATAGCGAGTGTGACAACATAAGCGAGTGTTAGCATAAGCGACATGGCGAGTGTGACGACATAAGCGAGTGTTAGCATAAGCGACATGGCGAGTGTGACGACATAAGCGAGTGTTAGCATAAGCGACATGGTGAGTGTGACGACATAAGCGAGTGTAAGCATAAGCGACATAGCGAGTAAGACGGCATAAGCGAATGTTAGCATAAACGACATGAGCGAGTGTCACGACATAAACGAGTGTTAGCATAACGACATAGCAAGTGTGACGACATAAGGGAGTGTTAGCATAAGCGACATGGCGAGTGTGACGACATAAGCTAGTGTTAGCATAAGCGACATAGCGACTGTGACGACATAAGCGAGTGTTAGCATAAGCGACATGAGCGAGTGTGACGACATAAGCGAGTGTTAGCATAAACGACATGAGCGAGTTTGACGACATAAGCTAGTGTTATCATAAGCGACATAGCGAGTGTGACGACATAAGCGAGTGTTAGCATAAGCGACATGGCGAGTGTGACGACATACGCGAGTGTTAGCATAAGCGACATAGCGAGTGTTAGCATAAGCGACATGGCGAGTGTGACGACATAAGCGAGTGTAAGCACATATAAGTATATAGTTGCGCGCACTTTCGACTAATGCGGGTTGTTAAAAGTTCAGACCGTAGCAGCAGAAATTTGTGTATGTTATGTCAAATTTACCATACAATAATAGAAAAAAGTCTTAAATCGCTATACGACTGACAAAAAACGTCAAACAAACAAATTCAAAAATGATAATGCAAACACAACTACGTTTACAACTTCATAATAGGTTGATATAGGGAGAAAGTTTTCTCGAGAGGGGCACTGAAAAAAATATCTTTTAAAAGGGTGAACCAAAAAAAATTGGAAAACTCTCGTATGCGATAGTTGTTGCCTCTTCATGTGCGGAATAATATTACCGATTTCAAAAATAGTTTACCCATTATAATATATAGTCCATGGCTTAATTAGTAAGAAGCTTGCCTTCCACCCGGAGATTTAGAGTTCAATTAACTTGTTAAGATTTCTCAAAGGAGGTTACTGTTACCTCTTGACAATCTTAGAGTAGTTTCACCAACACGTGTGATAACAAACTGCAATTTATGTGCCTACTCAAGTGGTTCTGAACATGAAGACTCGATAAGACAAATTTTATACATCTTCAATTGCGGTCCACGCAGCAGGACTGTGGAATGCACTTCCGAAAGTTACCAAATGTCCATTATCGTTTAACCCTTCCTTCCTTGTTATGTGTAACTAGTACACATTGCTTCTAAAAATTGTAATAACTCTATAAATATAATAAATACTGTGTTCAGATTTTAGGTATTCCTCCGTAATACATGAACACATTGAATGAAAAAATAATATTAATAATAATTAGCACTTATCGGCCACATCAGAGATATTTTGTGAAAATCGGGAATAAATTCACCAATACAATCAAACAGATGCCAGTGTGTGACGAAGGTATATTCATTCTAAAAATTGGCTATGAATATTCTTCTTTTTCCGATTTTAAATCGCTCATTTTTACATGTGTATTGAATACACAGCACCGGAACGGGCGGATTTTTTAGCACAGAAAGGGAAAGGTTAAGAGAGAATTGATAAAATAATAGATTACTCAAAATATCATGTCATGCTACTTTTCTGTTACCTTTCCTTATTTCTGAACGAATTCCTTACCTCTAGTAAATACCACCGTTATTGTTAAACGTAACCGTTATTGTTAAACGTAAGATTTTTTTACTAGAATATAAATATATTTTTTTTAATGTGTCATGGATTCCAACAATTTTACAAATCAAACAAAAAATAAGTTGGTTGTTATAAATCCCTATAAAGCAACAAACCTATCAGATTTATAATTTAACTATACTAGTTGCAACCCGTGAAATATTCACGGAAGTAAAACAAATTATACATTTTTGAAATACCGAATGGAGCAAGATCAGCTTAAAGTTGTTTGGGTTCATTAATGTTTAAAGTTTAAAATAAAAAAGGTACATCTTGATTATTATTTAATTCTCAAAAATTATTTAATTCTCAAAAATCACTTTATACACGATGTTTTGTGTATAAACATTACTGTTGTTTAATTTAAAGCGTTAATAAAGTTTTCCTTGAAGACTTGTTTCAGATATATTGACTTTAATGTTTTCACGTTTCCGACATCTTGAAAAAGCCACATATAATTGTCTGCATAAAAAAAGAGCGTAAGATAAATAAACACAAGTAATTATAATGTTCAATATAATAGGAAATAAATGAATTATTTAAGGATTATAATTCAAAATAAATTGACATCGTCCCCTTTTACACCAGTTGGTTCAATATAATTTCAATCTGTTTCGAAGTAGTAAACACAAGTAATTATAAGGTTCAATATAATAGGAAATAAATGAATTATTTAATGAATTACAATTCAAAATAAATTGACATCGTCCCCTTTTACACCGGTTCGTTCAGTATAATTTCAATCTGTTTCGAAGTAGTAAACACAAGTAATTATAAGGTTCAATATAATAGGAAATAAATGAATTATTTAATGAATTACAATTCAAAATAAATTGGCATCGACCCCTTTTACACCGGTTCGTTCAGTATAATTTCAGTATGTTTCGAAGTATTCCTCTCTCGCTCTATTGTTTTCAAAATTCAATTCTCGTATTCTTTCTTTGGCGACAACCGTACGGGTTTTGGCCTATTTATATTATGAAACAAAAAAATATAAATAAATAAGGCAATATTGTCTCTCAGCTACGCTTGTCAATATGCCCTAATAAATCATATTTGAATAAGATTTGTTGAAGGTACCAACCATAAAAATGAATTAATTTAATAATATAAATAAAATAACTAAGAAAATCTTTATTCCAATGAAAATATTTTACTCTTTCAATTTAATTTTGAATGTCAAAAGCTTAAGTAATCACGTATTTTAAAGTTTAAAGTAAAACAATCTAATTTTAGTGTAATTTCCTATTTAGCCAACAATATCCTGTTCTCTGAGCTACTTTGGGATGAAAGTAGAGGTCATGATATTTAACAGGAAACCCCCTGTTTAAGGGATGATAAAGCTTGTGGGATATTTTAATTAGGGTGCATATATGCTTTGTAATAATAACCTTAATGAAACAAATAATTCTCAACTTCAAGGGAGGGCGAATTGTGATATCTATTAAAATGCCTCTAAAACAGCAAACATGGTCTGTACTTTATATTCGTTAAATGAAGCATACATCATTTTTTACGTTTTATTACTTATCTTGATAATAAAAAACTTGTTTAATTGTATTTACTATGTACTCAATATCTTTACTTTTGTGTTTTTAACAAAAAAAAATATTTCCATACAGCGTATAAAGATGTTTCCATACAGCATAAAACGATATTTCTACTCGCGTATTTATATCAATAATTTTATAACAGCTAGAATATAGTAATGCAACACTATAAGTGCGTTATATAGTATATTTTACTGTATGGTGTTGAAACATGGACCATGAAGATAAGAATTCTAAATAAACTAGAAGCATTCGTAATGTGGAGGAACAGCTGGACGAATTACAGCGTCTTCAAAATGTGTGTCTAAGATTTATTTTCAACCTACGTACGTACGACCATATAACTTCATACCAGAAGGCATTGAACTGGTTGAATGTTAGAAAAAGACGCCAAATTCACATACTGTCTCTATTGTATAATATCCTTAACTGTTCCGCCGCCCCCTCTTATCTCGCCGAAAATTTTCAGCGTCTTTCCAATCATGGATTAGCGCTACGCTCAAACAGAGATTGTTTATTGGCCTTTCCAGTTCACCGCTCCTCTTTCTTTACGTCGTCCTTTACTGTCCATGCAGTGAGACTCTGGAATCAGTTACAAACCAATATAAGACTCGCTCAGTCCTTGGCATGCTTTAAGAAGCGACTGAAAAACTCTTAATTTCTAGTCAGTAATATAACGTGTTTCATTCCTGATTTTTCTTTTCCTTTCCTCTCCACCATCCTTTCCTTTCCTTTTGATTGATGATATCTCACTTCATATGAAAAATAATGTTCGTGTGATTGTCCGTCTTTGTGGGGTTCGTGGGCATGTTCTCACGTATATGTTTATGGATTTCGTGGGGATGGATAGTCATTTGAATGATTTATGCGACCACGTAACTTGCTTCATTTACTTTTTTCTGGTTGGTTGGAAGAGACTGCCGCCTGGCAATAATCCCGCCAGATTGTATTGCAATAAAAGTGTTAAATAAATAAATAAATGTGGATTCATTGGAGAATCCTCATAATTTCTAGGTTTTATCTCAAATATTGAGGGGATGCGAAGAGCAGGTGCAAAACGAGCACTCTTCGTTACCATAAAATAACGAAAGATTGCCTGTGCGTGTCATATATTGTATTGAGAGGAGAAAAATTTAATATGAGACTTCTTAAAATAATTATTCATGTGCAAAATTGACGGTCAACGCGGAATCGGTATAAGTCGGTTATCTTGGTAACCAGATGCTTTTCCCATATCACCAAAAACAGAGATATATTTTCAAAAGCGATTACAAACATCAGGAGGACCAGACATGGCACATGAAGGAGGTGTATCATTTTTTCCTTTGTTTTGACGCTCTTTTTAGGCAAAGCTTTCATCTTTGGAACCAACTATCAAACCTTGCGCTTCCGTTGAGTTCTGTCAAAAAGGACCCTTAATATTGGATGTTAACATAAGTTGCGTCCGTTTTTTTTTTCCAATTTAAAAATGAGCAACAAAAGTAAAACGAAATGGTAAAGGTTATACGTCATTCGAAGCAAAATTTTCTGCTCAATAAGATATTGTTTGCTTTTACGTTACATATTGTATATTATTTTATTTGATTACAAGCCTTCAAAATGGAATGTCAAGTAAACGAAAGTGAGCATTTTCGATACCTCCTTCTGTTCGCGTTCAATCCAGGGAATAAAGCTGCCAAAGCTGCTCGCGATATTTGCGAAGTGTACGGTGAAGATGCTATGAATGAAAGGATAGCTCGTCGGTGGTTTTTTGCGTTTCAATGACGGTAATTTCAACCTGAAAGACATGGAGAGTTCCGGACGACCAATGAACTTCGATGAGGACCGCGTAAACCACATTATTCATGAAGATCCCCTTCAAACCACCGTAGAATTGGCTGAGTAGATGAATTGTAGTCACATGACTGTATACCGCCATCTTAAATCAATGGTAAAAGTCCAGAAGTTTGGCACTTGGGTTCCACATGTTTTGAGTGAAAACAACAAAAATCAACGTTTGACAATTGCCATTTTGTTTTTCTTTTGGTGCTCATTTTTAAATTTGGAAAAAACGGACACAACTTATGTTAACACCTAATACATAATATCTCGATTGAATGAAACTTCTCTCCATTTCTTTTCCAATATTTTTCAATTTCACGAGCATTGCTGACATTTTAGTTGTTTTTTCTTTCCTGTATATTTTGATTATTTTGTTTTTCTATATCTAGAATATAACATTATTTGTTATTTGAGTGAAATTGACATGTCTTAATAATTCTGTCAGATTTTCCTTAGCTCAATTCAAATATAAAATATCATAAATATTTTTTTCCCCCATTTATTAATTTTCTGTGTATCTACATGTACAGGGGTGTGGGCTGAAAAATATCTGATATCCTCGCGACCGGGCTCGCTCTTTATTGGTGAGGAAATGAGCCCAGATCTTTTGATAGTTTATCTTTTAAATGTTTTTTCTTCTATTTATCTTAAGACATATGTGCGATTCGAAAATTTATTTATATATATATACATACTATGTTACTATCAATAAACCTGTTTTTATTTATTTGTATTTATTTAAATAAAATTTTGAAAAGTTTCTACTCCCAAATTCCAGATTAGTTGTTTAAGGCGCGTTATCACGGTTCAAGTTTAATTGACCGATTAAAGTTGATCAACAAAAGTTGAATACAGACCCGTTCTCACAATTCAAGTTTGGTTGACCGATTAAAGTTGATCAACAAAAGTTGAATACGACTTGAATCAGTTTATGTTCACACGTTTCAATAGAAACTGATTCAATAAACAGTTTCAATTTTATTCAGTTAAAAATGGCGTCGAAAGCATTTTCTCTTGGATCTTTATTTTTATATTTATCGAGTTTAAAGCGAATTTGACAATCAACTTGAATTCACAGGTTCACACGTTTCAAGACAGGTTTCAACTTGAAAGCAAACGGCGGATGACTCATAATTTGAACGATAAAGTTTGACTGGGTCAATATTTTCTAAAAAGTTGATCAACTCTATAGGAACAAAGGTTCTCACTTCAGATTTCATTCAACTTTTGTTGATCAACTGTAATCGGTCAGTTAAACTTGAACCGTGAGAACGGGATTTGAATCAGTTTCTATTGAAACGTGTGATCAAAAGCTGATTCAAGTCATGTTCAACTTTTGTTGATCAACTTTGAACTTGAACCGTGAGAACGGACCTTTACAATCAAATGAATAAATCTGTATAATGAAATCTCACTAACAACGGCTAGTTTTGTTAAGCTCCTGACCCGATGTACGTGATCCACCCGTCTAATGTGTTACACAAATGCCACTAACTAGCAGGAAGGCCATTTTGATACTTGTTTTTATTCCCGTGTAATTTTAAATTTATTCAAAGACACTTCACAAAAACGTGGAGATTTGTTATAGAACCAATGTTTGAATTTAATTTATGTCACGTTTCATCGAAAGTGTAATTGACTAAAATGATATATTTGAATTAGGGATAGTATTTTTCGTTTGTTGGCTATTTATTTTTATTTTATTTTGCTAATGGCTTCATGTACCTTATTCAGCCTGGAAAGAATCTCAAATAAGAAACACATGCCGCGATGATAAAGTGTAATTAGTGAAGAAACATAGTAATTTCTTTTTAAGTATATACGTATCCGTAAATTAAAAATTTGTCACCTTTACAAAGGAAATAAATAGGAAAAAGATTTGGCGAGATGTGCTTTTATTAGTATAAAGCCTCTTTTTTACAAACCGAAACCTTATCCTGAAATTAGCTTGTTACAAATTCTCCCCTCTCCTTTATGAATGGAGGAAAAGTAACTGACTGAACTAAAAAAACATCACGTTAAATCGAGGCTTTTGAATAGTACCATCAAGGTTCTCTCGACAGATTGCGTTAGAAATCTGACTACACTACTTGTACCCTAATTATAGTTTAGCCAGAAGAGTCATTTTGCAATAGTGTGAGTACATGTAGTGGTATTGGTTTTAGAATGCCACACGATTGGTTCGCGCATAGCGCACGTTTGTATTATTGTTAAAATACTCGGTGATTAGAAAAACACTAACAAGTCGAAATTAGGAGTGCGATTTTTGTCTAATGTAATGTACAATTCAAAAATTTTCGAAAGCTTAGAATGTACTTTGTTATAACTATTATTTAAAAAAAATATTATTTGGCATTGTAATTATGTGATTATGATACATTAATATTATAAATTATCTTACATACAATCATAATTGTATTTTTATGTGCAATCTAATTAAAGCTGACGAACCTTTTTTACTTTCTAATACTTGTACTTATATTTATGTTTAATCTTCAAAAAATCAATTATTGTTATTTTATGTTTCCTAGAACCTGCCATGCCTAAACAATTAATATATTAAGTAAATTTACTTTCATTTTATTTTTATGATTATTACAATGTAAACTGACAGCACTTTTAATTACAAAGCGTGTGTTCATTTCAATGTTTGAGTATAAAATATTATTTTTATATTTTTTGCTTTTTCACTTCATTAAAAAAATGAAGTAACAAGTTTATGTAAACGCACTGTTACTCACACTATTGCAAAATGACTTCTGGCTGAACGATCTATAGTAATATGTCTTTTTCCAAACCATGGGTTACTGATTTTAATCCTGTTGATCCCCAATTTTTGTAAAAAGAAAAGGTGTCCTGTCTGGGTTTTCTTTCCGACCACGCCAACATAACACAATATTGATAATCCTTAAGATGGAAGTACTATATTTTGAACCTGGTGTTTATATTATTGCAGAAAAAATATTATCAACATACCGATCACATTTATTTATTTATATTACAGTACTCAAATACATATTTAACTTAAAATTCTTAAACTATGCATCAAATAATCTTATCCTATATACGAGTATGTCAGAAAAACACTTGATTAAGATTGTCTCTTTTGTATTATATTATACGTATGTGTTTCTTAATGTTCCATACTGTCAATTGCATAGTTTTAAATATATTTCAAAGTGTATACAGTGTAACCCATTTTTTAAATTACTTTGTATTATTTGATGTTGTCTTTATCTGCGCGAGGGCTTTTTTGGAGCAGGAGTCGCGCAGTGCCAGTATAAGTTGCGTATAAGTTGAACCGTGGTTAGTTCTATATTATAGAAGTTTCTACGAAGACAAAATGACTACAAAATCCTTCTGCATTAGAATTGAACATCTCAGGCTATGAATATTATTTTATTTTATTTTATTTAACCATGCCGAACTTCTCACGGTGTGTAACTATAGAAGCCTTGAAACAAGAAGGCAAGAATCCATTGCGATATTCCTAATAAAGGTTCTCCAAGGTTCCTTTAACTGTCCCGCGATTCTAGAAGCACTAAGTTTATATGTACCCAATAAATATAGCCGTGCAAGGAATCACCCTCTGTTCTACATACCAACTTACAGGACGAATATCATGGCTAAACACTCAGTCACGCGTGGTATAGAGATATTGAACCAACTGAATGACACGGTTGATATATTCTCGGTACCGTCTAGCAGTAAGAGAAGAATCCTGGCTGATATTATTCCTAACGAATAAGCTAACGCTAGAAGCAAACCGTCTTTGTGTAACAGGAGAAATCCGTGCAAAGTGGATAAAAAAAAATTAACGACACAACAGTATCTTTTATATACAAATGAACATGTGACAGGTTATACGAGTACTTAAAATTATTGACAAATAATACAAAACTTTTTCTTAAACTAACATGAAGATGCAAAAAGCAGTAGTAATAATAAATTACAGTCATTGTTTAAAATTATTTTAAATTAATATGTACATTTAAGTTCAATATACGTATGTATGGTATACCACAAAATATTACCAAATTTTTACCAAATAGGCTTAGGTAATTGTCGAAGACTTATTTTATAAAAGTAAAGAACTTATAATAGGCTTGTTTTTAGTGCAATAGCGCTTACATATGTTAAAACAAGAAAAATTTAATTTTTCGATAATTTTATGGATAGATCTTGAGATATAGAAAACACATTGGCTCACTTGTAGAAGGAGATGCAAGTTGCTTTGCAGAATCGAAACCTTCCTACATGTCGATGCAGGGTTACTCAACTCCAGAGGCAAAGTATTGTCCCTAATGTTTCGTTTATACTAGGTTATTTATATTAATAAAGGAGAGCACAAAATAAGTAGCTATTTCTAAATACTGTTGTGATATTTTGGTGAATACTATATATACTGACATATATTAAAAAACATCAAAATTGTTGCAAAACTCATTTCCAAGTCTTTGCATACGAATTATAGAGAAATTTTATAATTATGTTAGTGTTGCAATTTTCGGTATAAAATGGATTAGGCTGTCTTGTGAAAATCCACAGTGGGAATACAAAATGAAATACTTGCGAGTAAGTGCTTATATGCATTATTTAGTTCTTTGGTCACATTTGCGAAAAGAGGATACAGAAAATGTGGAAAATTGTAGGGACTAAAGTAGTTGCTCTGAAGCGACCAAAATAATCCTACTAATCTGCTTTTGCCACAAGCTCTACAATTAGTGAACTCCAGAAAGACTACAGAAGAATGTGCATGACACACATCAGTTTCTAGCGTCACACTCACGTTCCTCAACATTGAAGTTACGAAATAGAGGTGAGTTTTCAACAACTGTTTACATTTCTTTCTTATCTTCACATTTTCATTGGCACTAATCGTCCTCTTTGTGCGATGAAATACCGTGTTTATTAATTATAACATATGTTGTTTATAGTTAAGGCATTAACGTTGTGGAGGTTTAAAGACATTGTAATTTATTTTTAACAAACACTGTTTATTCCACTTTTTTGTATATACCTATAAATGGAGTAAAGTCCTATTTATAAAAACATATCATACGAAATAACCAAAAATATTCCAAGTCACGTAAAGCCAGCTTTTTACACTAATTTTAATCTTCGGAAACTCATATTTAATGGGAAAAGCAAAAATGGAATACTTAGCAACAGTGGTGTGTATAAACTTTTATGTGCTGATTGTGATAATTTCTATAAAGAAAAGACAGGAAGATCTTTTGAAAAGAGATTTCGTGAACACAAATCCGCCTTTACAAATCCTCTTACTTATTCTGAAATGGCTAATCATTGTCACCGTGAAAACCATACTTTTTCTATCGATGATGCCAAATTCTTACATATCAGTAGTAACGGAAATAAATTGGACAGATTAAAGTCCCTAGAAATTTCTAAGTCTACATCGATCCGAACATCTGGTAAACAGTTATATCCCAAAAATCTCTCCGCTCTTGGCCGAAATCGTCCCATGCCTCCCTTCCCCTCAGTCCCCAACCGTTGAAGCGTGTATATCGGTACTAGTTCGAACATAATTTAGTATTGTTTGTGCTCCCCTGAAGATGAGTTGAAAGCCTTGAAACCGGTAGGGTTATACCGTTACAAAAAAAGTGGAATAAACAATGTTTGATAAACATAAATTACAAAATTATAACATAATATACACCATCTTACCATTTCCCTGTCAGAGTAGATAGAAAAAACAGAGTGCCAGACTTTCCTTTCTCAACACACATCTTTGGTATCTTCCATATCCATACACCTTCTCGTACAACTCCTGCGAATTTTCTTACTTTCTACATTTCCTTTATTTGAAATATCATTTACTTGATTCAATAATATTTTCCTTGGTCTTCTATTTCTATCCTTTCCAATCACATTTGCACTGTATATGTGTTTAAAAGTGTTTCTTCATCGTCTACACGTCCAAAATATCAAAGAGTGATTCTCTTCATTTCACTTTATAACATACGTCGGCCTTTAGTTTATATTCATCAATAATCACTTCATTTTATATTTTGCAATACATTGTCACCCTACGTAATTTTTCTTAGTGCGTGCACTTATGTTATATAGCATTTTTTAGGCTTTTATAAGTATTTTTTTCATATCCGTCATTGCCGGGTCTCGTAGTCGAGGATCCCCTCGCCACTCCAACGTTAATCTTGAACCATTCTCTCACTACGATCGTGTGATCTTCTGTGAGAAAACAGCCCGATCCTAGATGCGCACTCCCTTCCGCAAATGCCACAGACATGTGGACTCTGCTGAGCCGCCTGGTCATACTGTTGCATGTTTGCAGCACGCTGACTGTTTCTCACGCGTAAATAATACACTATTTTTTACCTGAATAGAATATTAAGAAATAAAAAAAATTAAATAAGGTATAATTTGTTACTATCAACGTTAATCTCCGTGGTCTAGTTTATAAGACGCTTGTCTCTCAACCCAACACCAGCAGGGTTGCGGGTTCAATTCTTGTTGAAACCCAGATTTTTTAAAAAAGGATTACAGTCTGATTTCACTCGTCTTTTTAAATTCTTTCTGATAGGTAGGAACGAAAGAAAAGTGTTATACAGTAACAATTAAAAAAACATAGATCGGATTGAAATGACAAATGTTTTGTATACTTTTTTACATATTCCTGTAATGCGTATATCCTAAGAACATATTCCTGTAATTCATATATCCCAAGAACATATTCCTGTAATTCGTATATCCCAAGAACAAATGCAAACCAATTTCCAATTACATGTTTCATTAAACTAACTACTCTGTTCTATTTTCCCTCTCATTTGTTCCCACCGGGGAGAGGAAGGAGCTCACTGAAGCGGAGGAATGAAAGGTTAAACAAGGCTCCAGCGCCAGACCCACGTTTACAGCCCACGAAAACTTAACCTTCGAGTGATCAGCAGGGGTTTATCTATCACTGACTAAGTATGTTCCATCAAAAATCTACAATACAATGCGATTGTAAGTGGAAATCATGACTGAGGAAGACCGAGAAACGTTTGGTTGGACTAAGTGCATAAAATTAAAAAATAATTTACATTCTATCATCTTTACTTATCTCAATAGCAAAATGACGTAATGGTATATATATATTTATTATTATGATTGTTTATTTTCATTTATTTTTGTTGTAAACGTTCAAAATGGGTTTTTTAATATATTTTTTTGGTAATGAATGAAGTACTCGTCGCCTGTTTTTTTGGTAATAATCGAAGTACTCGTCACTTGTTTTTTTGGTAATAAACGAAGTTTTTTTTCAAAGTATGTTATACTCGTATAATACATTGTACCGTTGATTAAGAAATAATAAAATAAATATTTGCGACGCCTGATTTTTAAACCACACGTTGCGAGTTCCATTTCCGCTGAGACCCAGAATAAAAAAAAAGGTTTGCAGTTTGATTTTCACTAAATAAACATTTTTGTGATTGATTGGAAGATTTTCCCTCAAGGCAATAATCCCACGAGGTTGTACTTATGCAAAAAATGTTATAAGTGATTCGCTTGGGTCCTGTTTCAGCTACCAGACGTGATATGTTTAATAATAGTAGATTCGAGTTTCGAATTAATGCTCCATTGAGGAGAAATTGCGTTAAAAAGTGCTTTACTCGTATAAGATAGTTCTTTAAATTTGAATCAGGCCTTTCCAATATTTTAGGATTAACGCCAGTTGAAACATTTTAGTGTTAGTAAAACCCCGCAAAGATCGTGACAATATATTTCAATCAATCGGAAATATATTTAAAAAAGACTTAAGAAAAGCCAGATTTTGTTTCTTTTTATTAACCTTTAACCGGGCCCCAGACACCCAGCACATTTGAAAAAAATATATTGGTGGAATCTGTCCACTTATAGCGCATTGATTTCAATTTCTTTTCTAAAATAAAATTTTCCTTGGTGGAAATCTTAAAAAAAAATGTGGGAAATATATTCCCATAGCCCGGCAAAATTACTCCATATTTGGAGGAAAATTATCAAACTTTTTTTTTAATTAAAAGAACAGTCCATTTTTAGCATACTTCATTTACAAACACTTAATATACGAGTACTTAAAGTAAATTAGATAAAAAAATAAGTTTCTAAAATAATATGTCTGATGGAATTTCAGTATGATGAAAATTTTCTATACAAGGTGTAATGCAAAGTGGCACACGGCATATTTTGTCCGCTTCTCCTTTTTTCTGGTGCTGCAATATCTACAACGTTTGAATATAGAGTTACTGGACCAATGGTCTCCTTTTCTTACTAATATGATCTCGCCTGGAACACCAAATACACCTCCTTTTTTGGTTTTTGTAAATAGTAACTCCTTGCTTTTTTGGACCCTGATCTAGTTGGGATTTTACTCGGAGTGTCGGTCCGATTTATGGACACCTTACTCCTTCATCGGATTTATTGAACGGACTTGTTTGATTGATATTTGGGTGGTGGTGTGGAAAGTATTTATTATTGAATTAGAGAGGAAGGATAAAAGTTGATACATATATTAAGGTTACAAATACATATATCGGGTACATATTAATATACTTATATTTATGTGTCACGAGCGTTCATAAATAGTTATACAGAAAAGAAAGGATAGAGATATATACGTAGATATATATATGTATTAAAATAAAATATATTACGAAGATAGGGGGGGGGGAGAACGCTGTGACTTTAAAATAAATAGTAAATAGATAAATATGGGAGTAAAATAAACTACGTGTTATATATGCGCTCTAGGCATAATTCGGCGCCTACCGTTGCGAATAGGTGGTCGGGGGGTTGTGCAAAGAATCTGCTTCGGCCTGGGGTGAATGATATTCGCGTTCGCGTCGTAGTCCGACAGTGAACTGATTAGGGGGTTCGGGTGGCTCGGGAGAGAACTGTAGAACCTCTCGGCCAGAGAGATCGCGTATTCTCGGATGGTGGGGAGATCTAAATCTTCATGAAGCCGTTTGTTGCTGACAAAGTAGGGCGCATCCATAATGATGCGCATTGCCTTGTTTTGCAACACCTGGAGTTAACGCATGTGGGTTTCGGCCGCGTGGCCCCACACCGGGATGGCGTACGTCATCTGGGGACGTATGATGGCCTTGTATAAGTTTAACTTGATACGAGGGGACATCCTACTGTGTCTGCCCAAGAGTGATGTGAGGGCTTTCAGAGTGCCGTACGCCCTCCCGGCTATGTTGGTGGTGTGCTTTTTCCAGGACAGCTTCGCGTCGAGAGTGACGCCGAGGTATTTCACCTCGTCGCACCACGGAACGCTCTGGCCGAAAAATTTGAGTGGTCGGATGGAGTCGGGACATCTTCGAGAAAAACGGACTGCTGCGCTCTTGGAAGGGTTTATTTTGACCTTCCAGTTTCTACACCAGCGTTCTAATCTTGGGATGAAGTTTTGAATGCGAGAGTGGGAATCGCAAGGGTGTGTCGAAGTCGAGAGAAAAGCCGTATCGTCTGCATATTGAGCCGTGATAGATCGGCGGTCCTTGAGAGAGGGCATGTCGCTGGTGTATATATTGTAGAGAGTGGGAGAGAGGAGGGCTCCTTGCGGAACCCCCGCTTGAATGGGGCTGTGAGAGGAATTTATACCGCTCACCTTGACGGAGAAGGTGCGGTCTCTTAAAAATGAAGCTATGATTTGCACGAGGCGGAGAGAGATTCCGGCCTTGTGCAGTTTGAAGAGCAGCCCGTTGTGCCAGACCGTGTCGAAGGCTTTCGCCACGTCCAGCGACAGGAGGGTTGTTTGTTGTTTTTTATTATAACCAGTCACTATATGTTCTACGACGCGAAGAAGTTGATGGGAGGTCGAGTGTCGCGACTGAAAGTCGTGTTGCGTGTGTGAAATTATGTTAAGCGAGGTTATCTCGCTTGTTAGGCGATCGAGGATAAGTCGTTCGAGCACTTTACCTAGGGTAGGCAGTAAGCTGATCGGGCGGTGATTTTCGGGGAGTGTGAGTTTTTTACCCGGTTTCGGAATCATTATAACGTCTGCGCATTTGAGAGCAGTAGGGAAGAATCTATGCCTGTAGCAGGCATTGAAGATTGCTGAAATGGCGCAGACGGCTTTGTTCGGGAGTTTCTTTAGGGTGAAGTTATTTATAGAATCTAGACCGGGAGCTCTCTTATTATGGAGGTCGTGAATAATTTTATGGACTTCTTTCGGGCCCTGATAATTGGCCTTAAAACTGCGTGCCAATCTAAATTGGAAATCCCTGTGGATGTTCTGTCTGCCTTCATTTTCCTGCTTGTATAATATATAGGAGTTTATAACTGCACTCTCAAACAAAAACCAGAATAGTCTGAACCACGATCTTTAGATTTTCGTCCAATCGAGTATGAACTTCTAAAATGATCAAATAATCTACTCCACCCATATTTTTGGTGTAAGTGACTATGTCTGATGGACAATACATACGACCATCTTTTTGCCGTCTAATTATGGACTGAATATTTTTTGGATTTACCACTGTAGAAAGTACAAAAACGTCTTTGGTGTCTTCATTTTATGAAATGGATTGCAAAAACGATATGTGAACTCTCTTGCTGATAATTTATTTTCTTTGTTTTTTTTACGTTCATCTGGAGAATTTTTTTGTCGTAATTCTTCAGGTAATCCCTTTCTCTGTATTATTACAGTCCTCAGAGCAAAGATACCGTTCATGTATAATGTTTCCATTAGAGGAAGAGATGTGAAGAAATTGTCGAAAACTAGCACAGTGTGTCCTTTGGTATTTGTTTTGCTAACTTCATCACAACTCTGTACCTCATTCGACTCTTTTTCTTTACCAATGTATATTTCACACTGATACAAATAGTCAGTGTCGCATTGACACCAAGCTTTAAACCTAAAGTTTTTGAGGCATATATTGTTTCTTGCTGTTCCTTCCTTTGAATTTTATCATGCTCTCATCTATTGATTGAGCCCCAGAATGAGGAGCATTTTCCTGGAATGATACATTGATTGAGGTGCAGGTGCAGCAGGGTGTTCCAAAATATTGTGATTCATTTTCTAATATGTCAATTAGATCCTGATGTGGCAATCCTTCTAAATCGTCTAGTATAGAATCAATACCTGGTGGATTGAAATCTTTATTATTCATTATTCACACCACCTAAGCCATCTTCATTGTCACTGTCTTATTCCTCAGAAGAAACCCATCAGTTTAGTATCTCTTCGATTTCTTCTTGTTGAACATACTAAAAATAATACAAATATATCTAAATAAACAGAAATTGTGAATTTTATAAATATCAAATGCCGGCCATTTTGTTCCTAACTGGGCAATGGGCAAATATTTCCCACATGTTTCAAACACTTGTTTTGTAAATGTTTACAATTAAAACATAAAACTAAATAGATAATGTAAAAGAAAAACTCAAAATCAACAACATATAAAAAAATGTCTCGACTTACCTCGCTTTTTCGCGACATTATCAACATTTTTTTCAAAATAATGTTCACCACTAACAAAAACGCAACAACAAAACCGAAATATCAAAATCAAAGCAGTATCATTTCGACAACTAACTTTCAAATCAAGCGTTGCCAGTTTATAACTATAAACAATACATTGAAGTTTCTAAGCAATTGACATATTGTGGGAATATATAAACCACGGGCTTGGAAAACGGCGTTTTTTTATGTGGGAAACATATGACCATGTCCTGGTAAAGGGTTAAAATGATTTACCATTGGAACCCTCAAGCTAAAATAATAATATTAATAAAATGGTGGACTTATAATATTCTCCTCTGACTGACAGGTGTGTTTATGTACAACTAGGTCACGTAAGTCATATTACAGATACGAGCACAGCTTCTTAACTCTTACAGGATTGGTGGTCCACGTTATGTACCACCTTTTTTTGACGCAGTACTGGACAATGGAACACGCAATGTACCACATATTAAACCTGTCTATTGGTGCACGAACGCTCAGATTATGTACCACTTCGTATAATATAATACTTATGACTCATATCCGCACAGCTGCAGGTCTGGTCCTGTTCAAATTCATTTAGCTTCTAATATTATAGATAGTTAGTTGTTCTTGGTGTGCCGACTTGTGCGTATAAAAGAAAACGTTATATATTTGTATTAGATTTTAATAAAAAATAGTTGTGTTATGATAAAATTGACTTCAGTAATTGTGGTAAATTTATATTTAGGTATAAGTTAATTTTACCCAGATATATTTCGGCATTATTTGGTGGTACATTAGAAGTACCAGTGGAAATATGGACTAGTGGTACATAAGTTGTACCACCTCACCAGGAGTTCCTTGACCTACCGAGGAAGTGGAATTATGTAAAAAAAATTCAAACACATTAAAAAAAATAATGAGAAACTTGACTTTTTATTTTTTGTGCAGCCTGAGTAAAAATAAGTGAAGTTTGCCTGTGCCTGTAGGGGTTAAGGGTTACAGTGAAATCTTTCCTGCATTTTTCATGTATTGTATCGAGGGAATTCAGGAAAAGTTTGATTCTGGAAATGATAAATACCTTATTCATTTCTTTCTGTAAGATTCTTCAGTTATTATTTTTTAATATTCTTAACTTCTCTGTCTTCATTAACATTGTATGATGATTTTTATTGCGCTACTTTATGGTTTTGTTTGCATTTTATGCGCATATTAAAAACGTGATCCATTTTGGGTGGTTTTTCATTGATTTTTAGGTTAAAAAATAAGCCTGCATCAATGTCCTACTTTTTCAAGTATTTGCCAAGTAGTTTGGTATTTGATCTTTGATTCCCAGTGAATTTCACGTCGGTTTAATTCAATGGGTTTTTATTGAATACCAGTTAATTTCTATGTATACTAACGGTTTTGTAGCTGTTTCTATAACTATTTTTGCTAAAAATAATTCACTTTAATGAGATTATATAACTGCATATTTAATGTTAACAGACCTTGAAGCATTTAAGATGTAAATAAATAGCACCCTTAAGGAGAGTTTACACTCTAAACGATTCTTTATAAATATAGGCAAATTTTTAATGCTACAAATGTTTTACAGAAACCCTTTTTGTATTGTATTGCGTTTTTTTTGTTTACAGTACAACTTAGCGGGTTTATTAACACATATGGCATAAAAGTCCAAAATAAAACAACCTTTACATAAATTAAGCATCATTAGGAATCGAGAGTCAGATGACAGGTGTCTTGTCAACTAGACTACGAAGGAAATCTTCTAGAAACTAAAAAAATAACTGATAACGTTGAAGTAATACAATTTTAATATACAAGACGTTTATTTTATCAAAAATACCAAAATTAACTAAAGAACGTATTTATGCAAATAGATTCGATCCACAAACCACAATTATTGGTTTATTTTAACTTCTTGGATTCGTGTGGTACCCCTCTATATTATTTGGTAATGTCAACATACTGAACAGGTCGATGTAGGAAAACATGTTTGGCAGTGTTTATAGACCTTCAAAAGGTTTTTAATACGTTACACACGATAAACTGTTTAAAAACTAAGTCAAATTAATATTAAAGAAAAAGTATTCAAATGGATCAAGAGTTTTATATCCAACATAATACAATGTGTGATATGTTGTTTATAGTTAAGGCATTAACGTTGTGGAGGTTCAAAGGCATTGTAATTTATTTTTATCAAACACTGTTTATTCCACTTTTTTGTAACGGTATAACCCTATCGGTTTCAAGGTTTTTTGTGCTCCCCTGAAGATGAAGTGAAACCGGTAGGGTTATACCGTTACAAAAAGTGGAATAAACAGCGTTTGATAAAAATAAATTACAATGTGTGATAGTATACAATATTATATGTGAATCAAGATTAGTTCCTTATGGAGTTCCACAAGGTAGTATATTGGGACTGCTTTTATTGCTGATATACATGATTGACAGTGTTTATAGACCTTCAAAAGGTATTTAATACCTTGCACACGATAAGCTGTTTAAAAACTAAATCAAAATAGCATTAAGGAAAAAGCATTTGAATGGATCAAAAGTTATATGTCCAACATAATGCAATGTGTGATAGTATACAATATTAAATAGTGAATATGTTCATTAATATTATAGTGAATCAAGATTAGTTCCTTATGGAGTTCCACAAGGTAGTATATTGAGACCCCTTTTATTCCTGATATACATGTTTTGCAGTGTTTATAGACCTTCAAAAGGTATTTAATACCTTGCACACGATAAGCTGTTTAAAAACTAAATCAAAATAGCATTAAGGGAAAAGCATTCGAATGGATCAAAAGTTATATTTCCAACATAATATTATGTGTAATAGTCTACAATATTAAATAGTGAATATGTTCACTAATATTATAGTGAATCAAGATTAGTTCCTTATGGAGTTCCACAAGGTAGTATATTGAGACCACTTTTATTCCTGATATACATAAATGAGTTATATGCGCTTAAAGCAGGATATGAGATTCTCAGTTTTGCAGATAATACAGTAATACTGGCAAATGGAGAAAAACAGGATATGAGATTCTCAGTTTTGCAGATAATACAGAAATGGAGAAATGTGGAAAAAAACTTTCACAATATCACAAGATTGAGAAGTCAGTCAAATTGAGAGTCAAAAATTGACTGGATCTGCTAAGTCTAAATGTGGATAAAACAATGTTTGTGGTATTTAGTGTATCAAAAAGTGAACTGTCAGATGCTGAATTACACGTTACATTTTATCACTGTAAAAAAAGAAAAAAATATTAGAGAACATGCGCTGTCACATTGATTAGAAAAGCGTCCAACGTTAAATACCTTGGAATAATAATTGATGCACAATTATCATGGAATAATCAAACGTTCAGATTAATCAGAATAATCAAATGCTCAATCAGCAGTTAGAATAAAGAAATTAATTTTAATTTTAAAAAACCGAAGTCGAGGGACTGAAGTAAATTTTATTGAAAACACTGTATTATGGATAAAGTCAATCGATTTTAGAAAATGGGAATATGGCCTGGGGTGCTGCATCATAGTTATATTTAAAAAAATATGCTAGCACAAAGATCAATTTTTGAAGGTGATGTACAGACACTAATAAAAAACGAACACTGGTTTGATCTTCCGTCAGGCTGCAGTTATTATCAGTTAAGCTGCAGTTATTATCAGTTAAACTGCAGTTATTATCAGCTGCAGTCTAATCAACAACTATACGCCAAAAGTCTTCTTTTTTATTTATTTATTTATTTATTTAATTAACGACACAACAGTGTCTTTATATACAAATGAACATGTGACAGGTTATAAATTACTTAAAATTATTGACAAATAATACAACTTTATCTTAAACTAACATGAAGATACAAAAAGCAGTAGAATAAATTACAGTCATCGTTTTAAAATTATTTAATAATCTTGGAGAATTTTGTGGAAATTTTATGGATATATATTGAGATATAGAAAACACATGGCCTTATTAGTGGGACGAGATGCAAGTTGCTTTGCAGAATTAAAAGCTTCACACGTGCTGATGCAGGGTTACTCAACTCCAGAGGCAAAATATTGTCCTTAATATTTGATTTGTATTACGTTATTTATATTAATAAAGGAGAGCACAAAGTTAGTAACTATTTCTAAATATTGTTGTAATATTCTGGCGAATACTATATATACTTATATTAAAAATATCTAAATTGTTGCAAAACTCGTTTCCAAGTCTTTGCATACGAATTATAGAGGAGTTGATTTTATAGTTAGTATAACAATTTTCGGTATAAAGGTATTCTTTTGTATGTATTAAATACGGTATTCTTTTGTATGTATTAAAAACACTGCATCGTTGAAACAAACAATTATGAAACAAGAGGAAGGAATTTTGTGTTTAAAAAAATACAATTTTCGAACATAGAAGTTTCGTGTACTTGGCTAAGTTATTTAATGCATTATTAAAAGTCATAGGAGATATTAAAACACATAATAATTATAAAAATCGGAATTAAAAAGTGACTGACAGAATTAAGGTCAGATTTAGTAAGATATCAAATCATGTAATGGAGAAATATCTCTTGGGCAGTTCTCTTTTCCTTTTTTTATGGATTGGTAAGAGCTTTCTTTATAGCAATCAGTGAAAAATCCTCTGAATAATATTTTTTTCCAATTCAAATATCCTTTTTTATGTAATGTGATTATTTCTCATTAAGACTTTTGATTTATTATATTTATTTTTAACTCTGCTTTCATCTTCTTCCTGGCACTGTCCCAACTCATTGCCTAGGTAAGCTGTTGGAGTCGACTCTTCTCGTTCTCAGGCTGTATATTCTTTGGTTCTGGGTGTCGCTTTCATCTAGGCCGTTTCTCTGCAGGATTTTGGAGCATTGAGTCATCCAGGAGTTCTTTGGTCTTCCTCTGGATGGCTGTTGAGGAAGATCCACAGACATTGCCTGATTTACAGTAACAATGGTCTGGTGGTTTCCGTCTTATGTGCCTGTACCATCTGAGCTGTCGCTCTTCCCGCTTACTATTTATGTCAGTGACTCCCAGGCTACCACGAATTTTACATTTTTACATTTTTAACTCTACTTCATTTTATACTTTACACAATTCTTTATTTTTGTATTTACATAATTTTATTTTGTTTTTATTTTCTTTTGTTTTGTGTAAACAACCAACCTTAGGACATATCCCTAGCTAGTCAGAAGATTGCTTTATTTACTTCACTGTAAAAAAAATTATTTAATCAATATTTATAATTGTTTTAAAGCAGGCGTTGACAATTGGCGGCTTGTGAGTCGCTAGTGGTCCACACGTGCATTGGTATGGACCACAAAAATTTAATTATTTTAATATTGCATGACCGTATTATGAAAAATTTGTAAATTTGATTGCGCTATAAATGAATAAATATTATTTTATATAACCTAAATTTTTCGCTGTAAAATGAAATCGTGGCTGTAAGAATGTGCATGTCGAGATATATAAATGTAGAAGAGGTGAAAGTTAAGTGCTTGGATATAAATGTTTGGAAATCTTTTCTCTCTGCCTATCTCGCAAGAGAGACAGACGGTGCCGTGTACGTACTCACGTATAAGGTGTGTGTACTCGTATAATATTTTTTTCACAATTTCGTTTCATATCTCATATTTCAATGGTTCTATATAATTGATGATTTAAATACTATAAAAATGAGAGAAGATTTTTTGCATCCCTTATTTAAGTAAAATGGATATATTATTATTTGTAATTTATTTTTAACAAACACTGTTTATTCCACTTTTTTATGACCACTTAATCCACTTTTTTGTGCCGGTATAGCCCTATCGGTTTCAAGGCTTTCACCTCATCTTCAGGGGAGCACAAAAATCCTTGAAACCGATAGGGTTATACCGTTACAAAAAAGTGGAATAAACAGTGTTTGATAAAAATAAATTACAATGTCTTTAAACCTCCACAACGTTAATGCCTTAACTATAAACAACATGATATATTATTAAAATAAAAGTCGGTAATGTGATGTTAGCCTTAAAATATTGCTAACCCCATCTTAATGTATAAACCCAAACACATTCAAATTGTTTGGTGTAATCATGTTAACATGCTTTCAAAACTCTGATATTTCCAAATTTGCCTCTTAGATGCCTACCCACAGCTTCCTGTGGCAATCAGAAACTAGCTTATCGACGACAATGGAGTTAACTTTAAGTTTTGAAAGGCCCTTTGAGAGACAAGCCTATGTCATGTTATTCAATATCTGTCGCGATCGAAATATTAGCACCTGTGGTTATTTGGTTAGAATTCTTGCTGAAGAAGCGAGTGTGTCAGATTCGATACTTGACATTATTTTTATGAGTTTGTGTAGTTGTTTATAATAATTTTAGATAAATACGAAGCCAATTAACTGGCATCTATCATTCTATCTGTACCCGAGAAACTTGGATTACCTTTTTTTCACTTCAACAAAATTTGAATATATCCTTAACTTTTGAAACATATATTGTAGTTTACCACAGGTCCGGTTGTAGTCGGTTTCATTTAAACTTTTTACTATCTTGTTAAAAATAAATAAATATAGGTTTATTGATAACAACATAGTGTATACATATATACTGGTCAATACATTCCGAAATCGTAGATACTCGTACATCTCAAGATAAACTGCAAAAAATACATTAAAGAGAGAAGCTATCAAAAGATTTGGCTCATCTTATAACACCCCCCCACCCCCCGGCCGAGATACACCCTATTAAACACACATAGCCTGGCCTCGACTGTAGACAAAGATAAGGAACTTAAAATTAATAACTGACAGAAAAAAATTAAAAGTAAACCCTCACATACCACATCAGATCAACTGTCAGCTAAAAAATAAAAAAGCTGATAGGAGTCAAATTTATATCAAAATAAAATCACAAATAGAAAATGATGCTTACACATGCAAACCACAATATAAAGATGAAAATAAGTAAGAAGTAATATAAAAAATTACGAGAGGATAACGCGCAAACACGCAAACACAGCCTCCGATTCACCACCAGCGACCAGAAACAAGCAAATAAGAGTCTAACTATTCAGAAGGTAACACTTCGGAGCATTTTTGAAGGAACAACTTTTCCCCCGCTCTTTCAAGGGCAGGGCAACTTATTCCAACATTTGCTGGCTGAACGTGTGAAAGATCCCTCAAATAATGTTAGATTATGGTTTAGGATGATTAAAAGAGTTTCTCTGCTTCTAGTTTCATAGCCGTGAAAATTTTTAGCTAAATCAATATTTTTTTCTAAAAAATAAGGAACATTTTGTCTCGATAATTTTATGCATTAGTGCTTTAGTTTTCTTGAATCTTAAGTCACATTCCATATAAACATCTAAATTGCACACCACGCTCTTTGTAGGCACGATCACGTTACCAAGCTTTATTTTCAAAGATTCCTTCAACTTTTCGACTTGTCTCGTACCCATAACAATCATGACCAACTTCGAAGGGTTTAAAAGAATGTCTCTCAGACCATGTCCTCAACCACTCAAGACCATAAGTTATGTGTTGAGTGGCAAACTGAATGAATAATAATAAAGTTGAGTATCGTCCGCATACAGGTGGTAGCTAAAAAACTATAACATCTGAAAGATCGAATGTACGAGTATATACCAGACGTGGACAAATGCGGCTCTTCGTTGGATTTAATGCGGCTCCCAATGTCTCATAAAAATATATTTTTTTATAAATAATTATTTTCTTTCTCATTTTTATATTTTCTTATATGTGTTTTTTTATATTTTATATAGCAATTAAGATTTGTGTAGAATGTGTAATAAATTAGAATTAGTGTACTTAATACTACGTGAGAACGTGACTATGTTGTGGCTCTTTATGTACGAGGGCGGTCCGATAAGTACTTAGCCTCACCGCCCGATGGCACCACTATCGCAAGAGCAAAGCACCGGCTTACACCTCCGCCGTCGCCATGGCCAAATTGGTAGAATTAGGCTACGAACTGCTGCCCCATCCACCGTATTCTCCGAATTTGGCCCCGTGCGACTTATTTTTGTTTCCAAATTTGAAAAAGTCACTCGCCGGGCAGAAATTTTAGTCGAATGAGGAGGTTATCGCCTCCACGGAGGTCTACTTAGCAGACCTCCAGAAAACGTATTTTTCAGACGGGTTAAAGAAGTTGGAGCATCGCTGGGTCAAGTGTATCGAACTCAAAGGAGATTATGTTGAGAAATAAATCGCCACTTTTCCAAAATTTTTGTTATTCTTTTGTAGGCTAAGTACTTATCGGACCACCCTCGTATATGAAAATCCAGAATGTGGCTCTCGTTGACCTCATGTATGCCCACCCCTGGAATATATATGCTAAATAGGGGACTCAGTATTTAGCCACTGGCATGCGTTATCTAAGAACCCTAAAAATAGTTTAGAGATCTGTATTTATACGCCATCTATCGGCGTTTGTATGCTACGTATTGACATTTGTACCATCTATTGACGTTTGTATGCCACTTATTGACATATGTATGACACTTATTTATTAAAAAATATCAATATGGTGCATACAAATTTTGAATGGGAATCTATGCAGATAGCTGAATGATAATGAAATGGTAGCAGAGAATAAACAAGAATTCCAGAGTATGATAAGTAAATACGATGAGAGATGCAAAGGGAAGGATCTGAGAATGAATGTTGTGAGATCCAAATAACGGTAAAAGAAAAGTGTGCAAGGAAAAGTTTACGTGTTATGTGGGTAAATAATGAAATATTGGAGCAATTTGAGGAATTCTGCTATTTGAATAGTATTTTTACAGATGATGGAAGAATTAAGAGAGATATCGAACGGTGTTTGGATTTAGGAAACAAAGTTATATAGTATGTTGTTTATACTTTCTTACGGTATATCAGTTTGGGGGGGATGCACCTTAACCCAAAAACACATATTACAGGTTTCCCAAAAATTGATTGTGAAAATAATCAATAAACTTCCTGCTCGGTATCCCACGGCGGAGCTTTTCAGAGAGTATCAGGTCCTGAACATAGCCAATTTACATCTCAAATCCATTCTCTGGCACTACCATCGAGAGGAAGGGAAGATGCAGACTCAGCAGACACACATGACACGCATGGCAACTAATGAAATGTTCCCCATCCCTAGAGTTAAAACCTCTTTTGCCCAAAGGCAATATGCTTATTTGGCTCCAATTACATACAATGGCGTGCCGACTTCAATAAAAGTAAAGGTAGGAAAACCATTTAGACAGTCGATCGGAGCGTGGTTGTTATTGCGACAGGATTTTGAGTACTTGGGCTTTCAGGATGAATGACGAGTGGAAAGGATTTATGTGAGCTCGTGAGTGTGGGTCTCTTCTTGTTGTTTTAATTTTGGTTGTTTTTGTATTTGTGTTTTTATTTTAAAAGTCCGAGAAGTCGTAGGAGCTGTATTACATGATTTATGGGTGTAGATGATATGTGTCGTAATAGGAAAGCCTGTCTCTCTGCCCTTTCTACCTATCCCAATAAGAAAGTTGTTTGATGGTATGTATTGGGTGTTAACATAAGTCGTGTCCGTTTTTTTTTTTTTTTCAAATTTAAAAATGAGCACCAAAAGTAAAACAAAATGGTAAATGTTATACATCATTTGAAAGAAAATTTTCTGCTCTACAAGATATTGTGTTTGCTTTTACGTTACATATATTATTTTATTAGATAACAAGCCTTCAAAATGGAATGTCAAGTAGACGAAAGTGAGCATTTTCGACACCTTCTGTTCACGTTCAATCGAGGGAATAAAGCTGCTCGCGATAATTGCGAAGTTTACGGTGAAGATGCTATGAATTAAAGGACAGCTCGTCGATGATTTTTGCGTTTCAAAGACGGTAATTTCGACCTGAAAGACATGGAGCGTTCCGGACGACCAGTGGACTTTGATGAAAACCGTTTAAAATATATTATGCATGAGGATCCGGTACGATATTATCGAAAATATCCGAACTGATGATTTGAACATATTGAAAATTGCGACCGAGAAACAACATTATATTTGGCCCCATTAATGAAATAGGCAGAACATTTACGATTCGTCGTTACACGTGTTAGTTATACTACCCAAATGTGTGTAGGACAACACTCGTTGAAGACCAGACAAATTCCATAACCAGGCTTATACCCTATTTTTATAGGGTATAATAGAAATAAAAAGAAGTGTTATACACATTATACATTCTCTTCTTACTTGTCATATCTTCATGATTGAAGATCACAATGATTACGTGACTCGGAACTATTATCTTCCACAACCTTTTAATCCCCTACTTAATCCCCTGCCTTCCTTAATCATAAAAAGACAATTCATATGTGGTAACGACAATTAGAAAGCAGATTTCTCAATGAAAAAACGTAGATTCCCTTGATGCTACGGTCCTTTTTGCATCAGTTGCTTCCTTGATTAGGTCACTCCGCAATAAGAATCATTTTCCTCTCCTTTCAGGAAAACTGAAAAAATCAATTATCTTTATTCAAGACATTTTTCTATTATATGCATAATTTTTTTTTAATTAATTGCAGGCAGATATTTTTGTATTGGCATATTAAATAAAAAATCATGGCATGACCAAATAAATAAAATTCCGAAAGAGGGAGGAATGAAAAGCTATTCTAATAAGAAAATATGCATAACGAAAATTATGAATTTGGCAGTAGTGAAATACGTGTGCCAGGATAGAATCAGATGGAAATATGTTATCTTTCCTTATAGGGGCATGGCACGATGGTTATGATAATGAAATAAAAAGGAGAGAGTGAAACGAAACATTTTTTTCTATGTCACAAATAATGAAGAAAGGGCAGTAGAAATGGGAAAGGAAAAATATGAGAAATAAGGAAAAGTACGCGACCTATTTGAAAAGGGAAATGATGATTTTTAAGCAGCTCTTTGCGGTTTTCAGAGTCTGAATTATTAGAATTGAAAGAGGCTTTGCATAAAATTTAACTGTTTGCTGAAAGCAAAAAGTGTTTGACATTTGAGCACTCTCTTAAATTATGCATATCACATGTTCACAAAACATTTCGCCGTATGAGTTTTCAGTGTAAACAAAATAATATTTGACATTTTCAACGTTTCGAAATCCGCACAATATGCAAATCACTTTATTTAATAACTCGGAATACCGGACACAAATTATTTCAACACTATTTTAAAACAAATAACATAAAAATATTTTTCAACCACTAAGTTCCGAAAAGCAGTAACAGCATAAGTGTATATTAAATATCAAATTAAATCAACATTCAACTTCTTTAGTTTTTATATCAAATACCTCAAAACTCCTTAAAATATTTCCTTGAGATCAATGGACCATATTCACATCCGATAAAAAATTACTTTAGTTAGACTTAAATATTACTCTTGTGTTAAACCAAGATCACTCTCAACTCGACACAAATTGTTTAATTGTGAGTTGAGACGTGAACATTGCTTAAGTGTTGTTCACGCCATAGCGTGACGCGGAATGCCGGCCCCCGTCATGTGGGGGCGCTCTTTTATCGCGGCCGGCCCCTGTCGCGCGCGGGCCGCGTCGTCATCGCTCCCGGTCCTGTCGAGGTTATTCTCACAAGTTAAATTATCGTATTGTCGCCAACTGTATTAGTTTGAACTCGACGACGATATTCCGGTCTCCGGTCTTCGTCTCGTCCACTTGTGCGTAGACCACCGTCGGGAAGACATCTCAAGCCGGGCCAGCTAGCCGCCGGCACGCTCCATCACCGGAACCTGGGACGAACTACTTTACCAGCCGCGAACACGCTCCAGGAGTTCTCAACATCAGCCGAGATCTCCGAATCCCGTCATCCATGCCCTTTCATCGAACAAGACAACCGTGAGTACCATTCCTTTTCTTCTTTCTTTCCAGTTTGGCTAACGCCTCACTATATGGTCCTTCGAGCCGGTTTATTTGCCATTGAGCAAAGTTCCACATATAAGTCACATGATGGATACACCCCAAATTTGGCCCAAACTCGGCCCATACTCTCGGCTCTCTCAGCTCATGCGCTTCAACTCAAACTCAACTCAGCCCAAACTCGGCCCATACTCTCGGCTCTCTCGGCTCATACGCCATCAGCTCGGCTCAGCGCCACTCAAACTCAACTCAGCCCAAACTCGGCTAATACCCTCAGCCCTATCAGAGGGTATCAGCGCCACTCAAACTCAACTCAGCCCAAACTCAGCTAATACCCTCAGCCCTTTCAGAGGGTATCAGCTTATACACTAAACTCAACTCATCCACTCAGCTCATACGCCCAGCCCAAACTCAGCCCACTCAAACCCGGCCCAGCGCAAACTCGGTTCATATCTTCGGCCCTCTCAGCATATGCTTCAACTCAAACTCAGCTCAGCCAAACGCAGTTAATTTGTATCTCAAACACAACTCATTTATCTCTCAAACACAACTCATTTATCTCTCAAAACACAATTCATTTGTCTCTCAAACGCAGTTCAGTTGGCTCTCAGCCCACAATCCATTTGTCACTCAGCCCAAAGTCCATTTGTCACTCAGCCCAAAGTCCATTTGTCTCTCAGCCCGCAACCCATTTGTCACTCAGCCCACAATCCATTTGTCACTCAGCCCACAATCCATTTGTCACTCAGCCCAAAGTCCATTTGTATCTCAGCCAGCAACCCATTTGTCACTCAGCCCACAATCCATTTGTCACTCAGCCCACACTTCATTTATTTCTCAGCGCTAAATCCTATCTCCACACCCTTCAAACCCGCTCAAGGTGGCCTCCGCCATCCTCCCCTCCTCAAATCGGAGAGCTCGTCCGGATAAAGGAGGACAACCAGAAGGCCGGCTTCGAGGCTAGCCCGGTTCCCGTTGGAGTTCCTACCGGCGCCCTAGGATGTTCACGCCATAGCGTGACGCGGAATGCCGGCCCCCGTCATGTGGGGGCGCTCTTTTATCGCGGCTGACCCCTGTCGCGCGCGGGCCGCGTCGTCATCGCTCCCGGTCCTGTCGAGGTTATTCTCACAAGTTAAATTATCGTATTGTCGCCAACTGTGGTAGTTTGAACTCGACGACGATATTCCGGTCTCCGTTCTTCGTCTCGTCTACTTGTGCGTAGACCACCGTCGGGAAGACATCTCAAGCCGAGCCAGCTAGCCGCCGGCACGCTCCATCACCGGAACCTGGGACGAACTACTTTACCAGCCGCGACCACGCTCCAGGAGTTCTCAACATCAGCCGAGATCTCCGAATCCCGTCATCCACGCCCTTTCATCGAACAAGACAACCGTGAGTACCATTATTTTTCTCCTTTCTTTCCAGTTTGGCTAACGCCAAACTAAGTGTAAAGTTTTTGCGAATCAATTATCATCATCCTCACTACTATGCCATGTCTCTATTGAGATAGGCAGATAGAACAGATCACCATTTTATATCTTAACACAAATATTTCGCTTCTATCAAGTCCATATCATCATCATCATTGTCAACCAGGGTCGATACACTGCTGGATGAAGGTTTCCCCAAGTTAACTCCAAATAGTTCGGTATTTTGCTCGTTGATGCTGTCATGCTTCCTGATTTCATCTTTCCAGCGTACCTTCGGTCTTCTTCTAGGCCTATTTATGCCTCTTGGGTACCATTGGATTATTTCGGATGTCCATTGGGAGTCTGATATTCTAGGCTATGTGTCCTGCCCATTGCCACTTCATTATTTTGCACACGTTCATAACGTCCTCTACCTTTATTATATTGCGAATCCAGATGTTTAGTTAACGGTCTCTTTTAGTATATCCCAACATGCATCTCTCCATGCGCCTTTATGCGGTCTGGAGCTTTTGTATGTTCTTTACTGTGAGCGTTCATGTCTCGCAGCCATACGTAAGTACTGGAAGAATGCACTGGTTGTAAACCCTTTGCTTCAAGGATATTGGGAGATTACTTTTGAAGATGTTGTTCAAACGTCCAAATGAGCTCCACGCTAGTTTTGTCCTTCGTGCTATTTCTTCCGATATGCCACCTACAAAGGAAACAAGTTGGCCCAGATACACATATTCCTGGACAAGATCTAGCGGCTTTCCATCTACGTTTATTGATTTTGGGGTAGCAAAGCTGTTCATCATATATTTATTTTTTGATATATTTATTTTTAAACCAACTTCTTGCACTGACCTCCAATTCTTACAGTTGGTGCTAAAGATCATTCGGGTTTTGTGAGAATATAATGATATCGTCTGCAAGTCCATATACTTCGCCATAAATACTTTTCTACTAGTATGTAAAAGTTTCCCTGTATCCTTCAGAAATTGATTCATTTGGTTACGTTTAGTTTGTTTATGTCTTCCCAAACTTCTAGTATTTTCTAGTACTTTCATGCTTTATCATATTAAAAAGGTTAAAATAATCCTTTAAAAAAAATTTGAAAACTGTATTTTCATAATCTTAGCTCAAGGCAAACTTCTCTTCTAAGTATTTTAATAAAGGTCTTTAAAGTTGTATGTTAAGCATGTTCAAGACTTTAAGTTCCATGTAAAGCCATTAGAGGGAAATCCCCATACAATTACCAGTTCATTCCTGTAAAACATCGTAAAAACTTTCCTCGAACCTTTGCCACCATCGTCCTATCGTAATTTATATTTCAATAACAATAAATTCCCGTAATCGAAGCCTCGTTTCCCGAACTCCTGCGGCGAGAAAGAGAGCCCAAAACGTTTTTTTTTTCAATTTTCATAATCATTTTTGTTCATTCAATGTGTGAGTTGGGATAAAATGAATGATAAGATTATCCGACAAAATAAATTACAACAAAATTGAGTAAAAACCATTTTGGGTTAACATATTATTTATAGTTAAGGCATTAACATTGTGGAGGTTTAAAGACATTGTAATTTGTTTTATCAAACACTTTTTGCTCCACTTTTTGTAACGGTATAACCCTACCGGTTATAAGGCTTTCGCCTTATCATCAGGGGAGCACAAACAATACTGAATTATGTTCGAACTGGTACCGAGATACACGATTTTAACGGGGGGATTACATTCGAGTTGGGGACTGGGGGCTGAAGAAGGCATGGGACGATCTCGGCGAGCAGGAGAGAGATTGTTGGTATATATGTGTTTACCAGATGTTCAACTCCGGAAACTCTTATTAACGGGAAAGGTTAAAATGGAATACTTAGCAACAGTGGTGTGTATAAACTTTTATGTGCTGACTGTGAAAATTTCTACATAGGAAAGATAGGAATATCTTTTGAAAAGAGATTCCGTGAATACAAATCGCCTTAACAAATCCTCTAATTTATTCTGAAATGGCTAATCATTGTCACCGTAAAAACCAAATTTTTACATATCAGTAGTAACGGAAATAAATAGGACAGATTAGAGGCCCTAGAAATTTCTAAGTCAGTGCATTGAGGTGAACATCTGGCAAACACATATATACCAAAAATCTCTCCGCTGCTCGCCGAGATCGTCTCATGCCTTCCCCAACCCCCAGTCCCCAACCCGAATGTTTACCGTTAAAAGCGTGTACCTCGGTACCAGTTCGAACAGAATTCAGTCTAGTCTGTGCTCCCCTTATGATGAGGGTAAAGCCTTGAAACGGGTAAGGTTATACCATTACAAAAAAAGGAATAAACAGGGTTTGATAAAACAAATAACAATTTTTGGGTAAACTTAATGTACGACCTGTTTCGCTTTTTTTAATAATTTTCAAATAAATTGACACTGTAAGTTTAATGCTAAAATATGAACTTCTTGTAAGCAATTAGATAGGTTATATTTTTAAATTATTTTTTGGCTATATTTTCATTGTTAATGAACTTCAAATAATTGTGGGGCCCAGTTAATTAAGTTGTTTACATTTAAATATTAAACCAATATAAAAGGTTTATCAACTATAAAAAGAAACTTTTTTACTCACATGTGAAGATTCATGCCTATGCAACCTCTTCAAAATGAGAAGTATCAAAAGTGTTAAAAAAAACTGTGTTACTTGTCCTAAATTAAATGGTTTTGTACTTTCAAATTTTGAAGTTTGTCTTTTCAAAAACTGGGATAAGATATCTAAAAAACAAATTGACATAGAACCATAAGTGGAGGCATAGAACCAGCAAGATGAGTGTTGGCTGGCCTCAGGCATGCCGGTCTTGCACTATTCAAAAAGTAGCAGAGACAAATTGAAAGCTGAACGCCCCAAGCAGGGAGCTTTGGAGACCATTGAGGGAGGTATTTTGCCATTGAGATGTGTTGCCTTATTAATTGCGATGGTATTTAGAAAATTTCTGACTACTTAAAAATTTATGAGAATTTTTTCAAGACGAGAAGTTCACTGTTTTCTATCCACTTCGCTTCTTCTAGGCTAATACATCGGGTATAGATCTATCAGCCAGAAGATACATTTTGCAATGGTGTGAGTAACAGTGCGTTTACAAAAACTTGCCACTTTATTTTTTTTTATGAAATGAAAAAGCAAAAAAAAAGGATTTTGTATTCAAACATTGAAATGAAAACACACATTTTGTAAATTAAAAAGGCTGTCAGCTTGAATTGTAATAATCATAAAAATAAAATTAAAGCAAGTTTATTTTACATATTAATTGTTTAGGCATGGCAGATTTTAGGAAACATTAAATAAAAATAATGAAAATTTTCAAGATTAAAAATAAATATAAGTACAAGTGTTATAAAGTAAAAATGTTCCTCAGCTTTTAATCAGATTGCACATAAAAATAAAATGAATGTAAGATTATTTAACATATCAATGTATCATAATTACAATACCACATAATCAAGTTTTAAAACAATAGTGGATGGAGTGATACTAAATTCTAGGAAACTTTAAGTCATAACAAAGGGCATTATAAGCTTTCGAAAAATTTTGAATTATACATTACATTAGACAAAAATCGCACTCGTAATTTCGACATGGTAGTGTTTTTCTAATCACCGAGTATTTTAACAACAATACAAACGTGCGCTCTGCGCGAACCAATCGTGTGGCATTCCAAAACCAATACCAACATATAAGTTGTGTAATACAGATAGTGTTACTCACACTATTGCAAAATGACTCTTCTGGCTGAACGATTTACAATACACGATCTTCTTTTTTTGTTCTTCAAATTTAACCTTATTTCAAATATGACACATCGGATTCAGTTGATGACCTGCGTAGTTGGTAAGACGCCTGTCTTCTAGCCTGGGGGTTGTGGGTACCCATATTTTAAAAAATAGTTAAAGTTTAATTTTCAATAAAGACATGTTTTACTCTTTTCTGGTTGATTGGAAAAATATTTACATGGTAATAAGCTCGATATACTCGTATAGTATTATATTAATCGAAAATGAATTTCAATACACCAGCAATGTTTTATTGTATTGCATAACACTTTTTTTTGTATACAGTAAAACCTGGCGAGTAAATTGCCATGTAGCAATATCTTTCAGCCAACCAGAAAGACGTTAAAAAGGCCATATGTGATAAACATTCTAGAATCCTTTTTTTTTTTAAATCTAACGGGAATTGAACCCGTTCTAAATACGAAGGTCTACAATCCAATATTTCCTAAAAAAGCAGAAAATCTGTTGAAGTATTTTTTGGCTTATATTTTGATGTTTCATGAAAATTCTAAATGTGTTCACCAGTATATAATTTGTCATAGGTAACGCATATTGGAGACAACGGTTGGGGTCGCATATGAATTAGAGGAAGAAACATCGGAAGGATTTAATTATTTAGATGAATGTATTGCGTTATAATTTATTTTTAACAAACACTGTTTATTCCACTTTTTTATGACGGTATAACCCTACCGGTTTCAAGGCTTTCACCTCATCTTCAGGGGAGCGTAAACAAGACTAAATGCTGTTCGGACTGGCACCGATATAGACACTTCAACGGATGGAGGCGGGAGGGGTGAGAGGAAGGCTAGGTATAATTTCGGCCAAGAGCGGGGAGATTTTGGGGAAATAACTATTTAACAGATGTTCTGATCGGTATACTGACTTAGAAATTTCTAGGGCCTCTAATCTGTCCAATCTATTTCCGTTGCCGCTAATATGTAAGAATTTGGCATCATCGATAGAAAAAGTATGATTCTCACGGTGACAATGATTAGCCATTTCAGAATAAATTAGAGGATTTGTTAAAGCAGATTGGTGTTCACGAAATCTCTTTTCAAAAGATCTTCCTGTCTTTCCTATATAGAAATTATCACAGTCAGCACATAAAAGTTTATACACACCGCTGTTGTTAAGTATTCCATTTTTGCCTTTCCCATTAAATAAGAGTTTCCGGAGATTAAAGTTAGTGTAAAAAGATGGCTTTATGTGACTTGGAATATTTTTGGTTATTTCATTTGATATATTTTTTATAAATAGGACTTTGCTCCATTTATAGGTATGCTTATAGGTGTCGTTAAATATATAATCTTTTATAAGTTTCTTTTTTGTTTTGTTTTTTAAAAGTGAATCAATGAGGCTTCCAGGATAGCCATTATTTGTAGCAATTTTTTTGATGGTTATTAATTCCTTTTTAAAATTGTCGTCGGTTAATGGGACACTGAGCAATCTATGAAGCATACAGTTAAAGGCGGCGAATTGATGATTATTAGGATGGTTAGAAGTTGCTGGAATTATAGAGTCTGAATAAGTATTTTTCCTATATATATCAAAGTCTTGAATTTGATTTCACTGATGGAATTGATTTCACTGATGGACTTATGCATCAAACAAAATTATTTTAACTTCAACAATAAAATATATAAACAAACGAATGGTTTAGCTATTGGCTCACCGTTGTCTCCCCTTCTCAGTGAAATATTTATGAACTATTTTGAAAAATGTATTTTTAGGAGTAAGTTTAAGTTAACCAAAAATGTTTTGTGCTGGTTTAGGTATGCAGATGACATTCTTTGTGTTTGGACGGGTACCGATAGACAATTACACTATTTTCTTAAATATTTAAATTCTATAGAAAGTTTTATAAAATTTACATTAGAAACAGAACAGGACGGAAAATTAAATTTCTTGGACCTAACATTATCTCGGAAAAAAGGCACATTTGACTTTGATATATATAGGAAAAATACTTATTCAGACTCTATAATTCCAGCAACTTCTAACCATCCTAATAATCATAAATTCGCCGCCTTTAACTGTATGCTTCATAGATTGCTCAGTGTCCCATTAACCGACGACAATTTTAAAAAGGAATTAATAACCATCAAAAAAATTGCTACAAATAATGGCTATCCTGGAAGCCTCATTGATTCACTTTTAAAAAACAAAACAAAAAAGAAACTTATAAAAGATTATATATTTAACGACACTTATAAGATTAACGATACCTATAAATGGAGCAAAGTCCTATTTATAAAAAATATATCAAATGAAATAACCAAAAATATTCCAAGTCACATAAAGCCAGCTTTTTACACTAACTTTAATCTCCGGAAACTCTTATTTAATGGGAAAGGCAAAAATGGAATACTTAACAACAGTGGTGTGTATAAACTTTTATGTGCTGACTGTGATAATTTCTATATAGGAAAGACAGGAAGATCTTTTGAAAAGAGATTTCGTGAACACCAATCTGCTTTAACAAATCCTCTAATTTATTCTGAAATGGCTAATCATTGTCACCGTGAGAATCATACTTTTTCTATCGATGATGCCAAATTCTTACATATTAGCGGCAACGGAAATAGATTGGACAGATTAGAGGCCCTAGAAATTTCTAAGTCAGTATACCGATCAGAGCATCTGTTAAATAGTTATTTCCCCAAAATCTCCCCGCTCTTGGCCGAAATTATACCTAGCCTTCCTCTCACCCCTCCCGCCTCCATCCGTTGAAGTGTCTATATCGGTGCCAGTCCGAACAGCATTTAGTCTTGTTTACGCTCCCCTGAAGATGAGGTGAAAGCCTTGAAACCGGTAGGGTTATACCGTCATAAAAAAGTGGAATAAACAGTGTTTGTTAAAAATAAATTACAATGTCTTTAAACCTCCACAACGTTAATGCCTTAACTATAAACAACATGTATTGCGTTACACTGGCTAGAGGCAATCTTAACTCGCATGCAGTTATGAAAATATGCGAGTATGTACAATTATGCCTTGGACAAAGATGCTTACTCTCAGGTGATAGTCAACGTTGGGGGGACCTGATTATACGAGTATGTACAATTATGCCGGGGACAAAGATGCTTACTCTCAGGTGATAGTCAACGTTGGGGGGACCTGATTATGCGAGTATGTACAATTATGCCGGGGACAAAGATGCTTACTCTCAGGTGATAGTCAACGTTGGGGGGACCTGATTATGCGAGTATGTACAATTATGCCGGGGACAAAGATGCTTACTCTCAGGTGATAGTCAACGTTGGGGGGACCTGATTATGCGAGTATGTACAATTATGCCGGGGACAAAGATGCTTACTCTCAGGTGATAGTCAACGTTGGAGGGACCTGACATGACACTAGGAAGAATAAGATGTACAGTTATAATATAATATGAGTTAATTCAACTAGTGACTTTATCTTTCGTATTGTATTGTTCAACATATCATTTTATCTTTCGTATTGTATTGTTCAACATATCATTTTATCTTTCGTATTGTATCATTCAACATATCTGAATTGATAATTCGGACAAAGTGAAAAACGTTATAGAGAGACAGAAGTGTTTTTAACCCCAGTAATGGAACCTGACCTTACAAAATAATAATACATTCGGATTTAGGTGGAGTGAAGTGTACGTATTTATTTGGGTCATGTACTAAGAGGAGAAAAGTACAAATTACTGCACCTGATCATCCAAGGCAAGATAGAGGTTCGAAGAGGTGTTTGCAGGAGGCAAATCTCTTTGCTCCGCAATACATGTGATTGGACTGGTATAAGGAGCGTTGGGAATCTTTTTCGGGCTGCTGGGGACAAACATGTCTACTCTCAGGTTATAGTCAACGTTGGGGGGGGGGGCTGACATGACACTAGGAAGAAGAAGATGTACAGTTATAATATATTATAATACCACGCACTTGTATATAATTATTTCTTTATTTACGGTCAATTTTGACCTCAAAAAATACCTTATAACTTTTTATATAGAAATAAAACAAAAAGTTCTTAATGGCAATGAAGTTTGTTACTGTATATTCCGTAATTACAATCAAATGTTAAAAATGTATTTGAAAGAAATAAATGGTTTCTGGATTAATTTTATAGCATCCTCGCAATTGAGAAACATCCCTTACTAATAAAAGGACGAACCTGGCCGCGAGGATGTGATATATTTTCTAACCCACATACTTACATACGTAATATATGTATATGGTAAAGAATATCGTGTATAAAAAATAAGCAGTGGATGCAATTATGAACATTATTAAAAATCTAAACGTATACTCTTTCATACATACATGTTATAATGCCTGATTCTCTTACTGCAAGTGTAAAGACAAAAAAGAAAATAAGTCAAAAGGTAGCCACAAAGAGAAATACATTGGAAAACAATAGAATAATAGACGGAGAGTAACAGAAATAAAGAGAAAGAGTTAAGAGAAAGAGAAATAAAGAGAAAGAATAAAAAGTAATCTTCAATAAGTTTTTTGAGGGTTTTCCAAAAGGAGCGTACATTCTCATGCTCCTTTAAAAATCAAAATAACTTATATAATCAACTAATTAATTAAAATTTCCAGATATATGAATATCGCATCATATACGGACAATAATTTACGCTACAGTGAATCGAAATTTGTTTTCTCTACCGTGTTGACGAGCCGAGACATCAAGAGTGTCACGACTCGCAAACGGAATGACTTTGTTGAATTATTTTTTTGTTGTCAATAGCTTTAAAGTATCGATGATAAATGAAGATTTGAGTTCTTCAGTAAACTTTCTACACATAATTATAATACTTGATAAAAAATGTATTCATTGTTAATGTTATTACTTCAAATAGACCTTTTTTTCTCATACTATGCATTTTATTTGATGTAGTTATGCATTATGAGTATACATGTATCAAATGTAATTATGCATTATGATTATACATGTATCAAATGTAGTTATGCATTATAATTCAAACTTATTTCAATTGATTCAAATTTAGTTACGCATTATGATTATACATGTATCAAATGAAGTTATGCGTTATGATTATACATGTATCAAATGTAGCTATGCATTATGATTATACATGTATCCTATGTAATTATGCATTATGATTGTACATGTATCAAACGTAAAATGGAATAAAAAAAATATATCAAGGAAGCGTGTCTTAATTTCATATTCAAAGCTTCATTTATTTTTCCTGAGGAAATACTCATTCTTTGATATCTGAAATACTGATATTGTATCCTTGCAATTTGTTGATTTTAAAAATTCAGAAGGAAAATGTATCTTGAAAGCCAGGTCACTCTTTTGCTGAACAAACGAGTGGATGATTCAATCGAATATGATTTCCCTCAGGACTATGAATACTTTGGCGAACTTTCCGGCTCTTCACGTAAAACATTTCGCATTTTGTTCCACTGGAAATTCTCAATATAGTTCTACAGGAAATGTTAAAAATAATCTATTTATTTTAGAGATATAATTTATATTAAATGATAAATAATTTAAATACTTCATTTATGCTAAAAACAACTTGAAATTACGTGGTGATATTTAAATTGCAGCTCGAACTGGGTATACATTGTTTATGATTATTAATGGTTTTATTTTACAAGTATATTATTGCCTTCTCCGATTCCCTAAGTGTTCTTCATTTTATTTCAGGTAATAGTTTGAGTATCTCAGATAAAGAAAATTATTTGCTCAATCAAAGCCAAGTTATTCCAATTGATCTTTCGATATATGATAATAACACATTATTTGAAACTCGTATATGAATACTAAACGAATGTGTTTAGTGTTCATATATCATTTATGTTATATAGGCCTTAAATGAGATGTACGACCGCGTGGTAACGGACTGGACTTCCGTGCAGAAGGTCGCCGGTTCGAAGCCTGCGCTATGCTACTCTTCTCGAATGACACAGTCATATTTCCGTATAGTATTTGGGGTATATAAATACCTTTGACTTTGATCATATCTATTATTTCAAAACAGGGTAAAAAAAACAAAGCATGCTGGTCTTCTCCGATCGTCTCACGTTGGTTTATCATTGAATTCAGTACAGCGGTGTAGTCGGTGAGATTGCTGGTATTCAACAGAACACTTAATTTTAAAAAACATTTGACGTTGGAATAGCGAGGGGATCCTCGACTACGAAGTCACACTGGAACCCTGTTTTAAGGTTTCAATCAAGGCAAATCCCTTCTCTTGAAGCTTGCACATGGTTTATCTTAATTTCAATGCACTCATTAGAGATTTAATCAAGGCAGATCCCTTCTCTTGAAGCTTGCACATGGTTTATCTTTATTTCAATGCACTCATTAGAGAATTAATCAAGGCAGATCTTTTCTCTTGAAGCTTGCACATGGTTTATCTTTATTTCAATGAATTAATTAGAGAATTCATCAAGGCAGATCCCTTCTCTTAAAGCTTGCACATGGTTTATCTTTATTTCAATGAATTAATTAGAGAATTAATCAAGGCAGATCCCTTCTCTTGAAGCTTGCACATGGTTTATCTTTATTCCCATGCACTCGTTAGAGAATTAATAAAATAAAAACTTTTTTAATTTGATATTTTCAAAATGAAAACAGTTTTTAATTTCTTTTTCTTTACTGTTAGTGAATAATAGAATAAAATGAACTTCGCCTTGTCCTTGCCAAAAAAGATAACAATTTATTCAAATTTATGTAAAACTAATTTATTTGAACAGACAAGTGCAGTTGTTTGAAATTGCATTTTCTTAACTCTCGTAATGCAATGCAGCCACATAAATGTTTTGACAACACAGTTCTTACATTTATGTCTCTGAACAAAACTTTAAATATTAATGAAATGTGTCGCGAGATGCAAAGTGCATTGTTGATGCAATAAATTAGATTTTGCATGAAGATGAAACATAATATGTAGTATTTTTGGTGCTAGATCAAGTTTTTCGACATGTCCGAATCATCAGTTATGATTCGTTCGAGTACCTAAGTACCTCGTACCATACTAATTAAAAAAACTCTCGCACAGTAGAAGTGAAACTTTTTAGCTTCTAGGAAAAGTTGATTTTAAGCATTGCTTTTTTTCCATTTGTTAACGATTTTTTTTTTAGGATTAGGAAATGGTTATGTGAAATTTAATTCAAGAAAATCTCTCAGAATTAAATGAAAAATAAAAAAAAAAAATTTTATAATAAATAATTATAATTTTAATAATAAATAATAATATAATACACTAAATAATAATAAATTACTTTTTTTTAAATATTATAAATTAAAAATTTTATAGTTTTATTAATTGTTAAATTAATTATTTTTAAATAATTATTGAATTATTTATTTATTATTTTCATTATATTATTAATAATATTATTATGTTATACGAGTATTATTAATTAATTATAATATAATAATAATATAATTATTAATATTATAATAACATATATGATATGTGTTATTATAATTATTAATTAAATATAAATTATATTATATATTAAAATAAATAATTAATAAAATAAAATAATTCACTATAAAATAAAATGAATAATTATTAAATATATTAATATAAAAATAATATACTAGTATAACAAAAAATATAGTTTTTTGTTAAATTATAAATAATAATAATTTTAATAATAATATAATACACTTAATAATATTAAAACAATATTAATTATTCATAATAATAGATAATTATTAATATTAAAATAAATAATAATTTATTAATAAATAACATATTTAATAATAATAAATAATAATTTATTAATAATAAAAGAATAATATAATACACCGTTTCACTTTTCGTGACGTTCAGGCTCTACTGCGCCTACAGAAGTTTCAATTCAATAACCATTTTAAGGAATTCTCGGTCTTTGCTCATTCGTGCAAAAATGTGTACAGTTATAAGGTGCATAGCCGCGCAGTAAAGACAGGACCGTGGGAAAGATCGTCGATTTGAACCCCGCAATTGACGTTGGAATGGCAACGGGATCCTCGATTATAAAAAAAAGTCTCAAAATGACCCACAATAATTTTACCTGAAAATTTCTACATAACACATTAATATAATCAATTAATTCACTCAAATAGTGCCGCTCATAATATTTAAACTGATATTTGACATACTAAAGAGACGGCATTGTTATCAACCTCGTTAATCCAGCCTTTGAGCTTTAGAACCACTGGAATGCCCACGGATTTCGCAGTTCATTAACTCACATGTAGGCAATACCACCGCACTAGAGAATGTTCATCATTCCTCCTTTTTCTCGTCGTTCTTTACTGTTTATGTCATCAGGCTCTAAAACAATTTACCGGCATCCATAAAACTCTTACCCTCGTTGACTCGGCTTAAACTTGAAATAAAGGTGACCTTAAAAAATATTACATATCTCTTCAGTGACGAAATGCGTTTCTTCATAACTGCAGTATGTTTTTCATCTTCCTTCTCCAATCCTGAAAATTGGTGATGTACGCCAATATTTTGTGTAAATATTTTTTTTTCATTTGATTTCTTAATGCTTTAAGTATATTCCATTAAACCTTTCTTTTTGAAAATAACTTTGTCACCTCTTGGCATCAATTGGCACTTATCGGCGTAAATCTTGTCTTGTTGGTTGGAAAAGACTTCAGTTTGTATTTAATTCGCTATGTCTATATTTTAAATATAGTATCAAAATGAACAAATAAGTTAAATTAAATATCACTGAAACGTGTCCTGCGTCAGTGTAGATACGTCAAATCTGACATCAGCATCGTAAAATTTGACGTTTTTAATGGTATACGTACTCAGAAAGTTTTGTCATCCGAGTGCTAGTCAGATTTGACGTATCGAGACTGGTGTTACATATCTCAAAACTGAAGTAGAAGCCCTCGTACAAACTATTTTACCAGACTGGGACTTATTTTTCGGGTACCATCAGAAACCAAGCCCGAAACCCCCTGACGGAAGTATTGCATTGCATAACACTTTCGTTGTTTACATTACAGCCTGGCGTGTTCATTGCCACGTGGCAATATCTTCCAACCAACCTGAAAGATGTTAAAGAAACCTTAAGTGAAAACCAAACTGGAAACATTTTTAAAAAATCTAGAGATCAACGTTAATCGAACTCATAACCTCCGAGCTGGGAGACAAGCGTTTTACCAACTAGGCCACGGAGGCTGTCTAGCATCTAGCCAACTAGATCACGGAGGTAACAACTAAATTACAATCATAATTTGAAAACAATAATTAAAATCAAAATGTTTCCTAAGTTAAAGCACTTACTTAACACAAGTATTTTGTTTATGTTCTCGTACTTAATACGAGTATCTCTTATTTTGTCAGCGGAAGCAATTTCATTGTAAAGAACAAGAGAGGAAAATAGAATAGGAGAAAATAGGAGAGAGGAGAATAGAGAAGTACCCGGGAGCAATTTACACTTGGCCTGTGAGTCGACTGTAAAAGTCGAGTTGACCGCCATGAATTTCTTTGGGTTGCGCATCGGAAAACACATCCGAGTGCAATTAACTGAAATAGCTGCTAGTTTAGTTTTCAGCCAGTGGTTCTTAGCTACATACTATGCTTTTATAAATTCTTGATTAACTGAACATTCATTAATTCCTGTATCCGGACCATCAATTGTTAATTATCGACAAACTACATATAATCGGTTGTACTTAATTACGTAAAAATAGTTATTGTCTTAGTTACTAAAGTAAATAATTGTCATATGGTTTAATTAAATAAATAGAAATGGTTCCAAACGTGAAATTGAAACAATATTATAATATTACATTTTGTTTATAGTTAAGGCATTAACGTTGTGGAGGTTTAAAGACATTGTAATTTATTTTTAACAAACACTGTTTATTCCACTTTTTTATGACGGTATAACCCTACCGGTTTCAAGGCTTTCACCTCATCTTCAGGGGAGTACAAACAAGACTAAATGCTGTTCGAATTGGCACCGACATAGACACTTCAACGGTTGGAGGCGGGAGGGGTGAGGGGAAGGCTAGGTATAATTTCGGCCAGGAGCGGGGAGATTTCGGGGAAATAACTGTTCAACAGATGGTCCGATCGGTATACTGACTTAGAAATTTCTAGGGCCTCTAATCTGTCCAATTTATTTCCGTAATAAATTGGACAGATTAGAGGCCCTAGAAATTTCTAAGTCAGTATACCGATCGGAGCATCTGTTGAATTGTTATTTCCCCAAAATCTCCCCGCTCCTGGCCGAAATTATACCTAGCCTTCCCCTCACCCCTCCCGCCTCCAACCGTTGAAGCATGTATATCGGTACCAGTTCGAACAGCATTTAGTCTTGTTTGCGCTCCCCTGAAGATGAGGTGAAAGCCTTGAAACCGGTAGGGTTATACCGTCATAAAAAAGTGGAATAAACAGTGTTTGTTAAAAATAAATTACAAATATTACATTTACCAGAATATTCTTTAATATTTTTTTCTGTTATTCCATCCTTATATAAATAATTTATGTATTCAAAATTTACCTTTAAAAATTTCCTGAGCTCTGTATTTCAGGAATACAAGTGCTGTAAAACTTCAAACTGACAAATAAGTAATTCATGACTTGTACCTCTTTACCAAAGCGCCATTGAATTTAAGTCACCTTAAGCGATTTTAAGGATTTGAGATATTTTTACAATGAATTAACATATTGTGTCATATATTTTTAATGCAAACATTTTTTTTGCGATTTCGCAACATTCTAATTTGGTGGACATGTTCATTTTTTAATAATACCTCCTCAAATGAAGTGCCTAATATGTCACTACGCAAAGACAATGCAAACGATACAATATTTCTTCAAGTGCGATATACATTCATAATCTTCTTACCGAGAAAGGACGCTTACCACAACGCTACTGAAAACAATTTGCAGTGGCGTTGTTGATTCATGTCGCACTTGCAGAAATAATTAATGCATATTTTTTTCAAAACACTGTTTTCGTATTTTGCATACTTTTTTTCAGTTTTTCAGAATATTTTTCTCATCAACATGAATAAGTTTTATGCATGAAAATAAATTATTTTTTAAACACTGTATTTTTTAAACACGTTTTTAGAAGTCGTAAAAATCCATTAAAAATTGAACCTTGGATATTTCAATAGACAAAACATACGTGTTTATAAATCACTAGATCAGTGACATACGAGTATCAATGCATTGATCTGAAATCTAATCAAGTAAAGACATTCCCCAATCCGTGACAATTAAATTCATCCCCAGCTGAATGAATATCTAATTGCATTGGATGCAACATATGCACCAACAGGGACAATTTCCATCACTAATCCATTAATCCTCGCTACTAATGAGACGGGTATATTCATAGATATATGTGGAACAAACTCATCCCCAAGGGGTGGACGTGGACAAGTATTATATATAATTTCAGTCCTTGTTCTAGTAAATCCATTAGTACAGAAGCATTTTTAATTCTTGTCCCATTGAGTTGGGTTTCAATTTTGTCGACATTTTTAAAGTGTTCACATTTCACAACTTTTATTTTGATGGTAAATTTAGTGAACGTCTATTAGTACATATTTATTTATTTAAACTTTTATGTGAACTTTTTTATTAAAAAACACACAGAAATAACAATTTAAAATAAATATTGACAAGTAAGCAGCGGCGGCTGGTCTCTAGGTGCGTTGGTGCGCTGAACCGGAGAAATAATTCGCAATAATGAAATTATATATTCGCAAACGTGACTTCAAAAGATGTTAAATATTTGTATAGATTAAATATGAATAAGAATACTTACAAATAGTACGAGTATTTTTATTTAAGTGAAAATTAAAAAAAATGAAAGTAAAATTTAAAAAAATCTTATTTTCAAATTGACCGGCCAAGTTTGCCAATACTACCGGAGCGATCTCCAATACGCACCGGACGGAAACGCAAATTCATATAGGGCAGACAGATACATACAAATAATCAATAAACTTCCTGCTCGGTATCCCACGGCGGAGCTTTTCAGAGAGTATCAGGTCCTGAACATAGCCAATTTACATCTCAAATCCATTCTCTGGCACTACCATCGAGAGGAGGGGAAGATGCAGACTCAGCAGACACACATGACACGCATGGCAACTAATGAAATGTTCACCATCCCTAGAGTTAAAACCTCTTTTGCCCAAAGGCAATATGCTTATTTGGCTCCCATTACATACAATGGCGTGCCGACTTCAATAAAAGTAAAGGTAGGAAAACCATTTAGACAGTCGATCGGAGCGTGGTTGTTATTGCGACAGGATTTTGAGTACTTGGGCTTTCAGGATGAATGACGAGTGGAAAGGATTTATGTGAGTTTTGAATTTGTTTTGATTTTTATTCTTATGATTGTGTGCGGTATATTGTGGGATGAATATTTTTGGTCTTTCTGGAGTGATAATGTGTGAGGAGTGAGTTTCGCAAGATGTTTCCAGTTGTAGTTGAGAGTCACTGTCAGGTTGATGAGAGCGTGCAACGGGGTTTTTTGTGTTATCAAAAATCGGAAAGAAGTATCGATTTATTTTTTCATGCTAAATATCCTCAGTGAGATACAGGCAAAAGCCTAGTTTACTGGGGATACGACAAATGAAAGGCAACAAACCCAGATCCATTAAAATTATATGTCTAAATCAAATTACCTGTTGTTTTTTCTCAAATTGTGTATATTTCTTGTCATGTGTAATAATAAATAAATAAATAAATAAAATACATACAGTAAACTGTGAGACAGCGATATTTCATATTCGCTCAGCGTCTCGAGGTGCTTTGGTGCTCAGCGCACCAGCGCACATCGGTACCAGCCACCGCTGCAAGTAACTAGTGTTTTTTTTTTTTAATAATAGGCAATCGACCCAAACTAGGATGCTTTGTGCAACCAAATTAAAATCATTATGTAGTTATACGAGTCAATATAACAAAACTTATTTAAAAAAATCACATCTTGATAGTTTAAAGTTTTAACTAATGAGGCTTCAAAAATTTAACATTCGAATCTATAAGTAAAAAAGTTTAACGAATAAACAAGAAATGCATCATTTATTGTATGTAGTAAGCATTAAGTGGAATAAAAAGTTTTATTAAGTGAAATAAAAAGTTTAACGAATATTAAATGGAATAAAAACGAATATTAAGTGGAATAAACAAGAAATGCATCATTTATTGTACGTGGTAAGCAAGCAATGTACTATAGAAAAAAAAATTTAAAAAACCCTGAAGAATAAAAAAAAATGACTCAGATATTTGTTTTTAATTCACTCCGGCAAAAACAACCTATATTCTTGACACTTGAAAAAAAAATGTAAAATAGAAGTCAACACACACACAATATTGATTGCAGAACAAGGCATTCAAGATATATTTTAACACCCATCCCAGAACAAACCTTACCCGACTTCACGCCGAACAGCGAGAAGAAACTTTACAACACCACATCCTCGCTTGGACCGTGAAGTTCTATAAAAGTCAACAAAATCACAGCAATCCCTTAGTCGCTGCCCTGGGGGCTTACGAGAGTAAATCCGACCTACCCTTCCGTTATAAGCACAAGCTCCCGAAGCATTATCTGTTGCCTGACTAGTCCACCTACAGTATTAGCTGGGACGACCAAGGTCTGAGTGAATGTGATGGAATACAAGTAGCCTGAACGAGTGGACTTGTTCTAGCCAAATACTTAGTTGTAAGAATTGTTATCTAGTTATACGTAATATGTAGGTGTTAATTATTTCTAAGAAATCATATATTTAGATTATAAAAAAATTTAATAAAATGACATGTAGGAAAATAAGATTAAGTAAGTTCATAAATTATCATATAATATATAAATAAGATTAGTTAAGTAATAAATTTTTATATAGGTTTAGCCTTGACAACTATTTGTACAATATATTACTTTCTTTATTAATAAAAAAAATTTAAAATATAAATATATTGATTGTTTACTCGGCGAAACTTTGTAATAAAGGCGTAACTCAAATTATGCCTTCAACTAGTCCTCCAATTCTTCGGGCACATTGCTTGTGACCATGGAGACAGTTTGAAAAGGCTTGTGGTTACTGGAAGCGGACAAGGATGATGCTCAATAAAAAGAGTCCCAATGGACTGACCAAGTGAGAATCGCAACAGAACTATCCTTAACAACTGTCTTTCGATCAGCGGAGGGCAGAAATGGATGGAGAAGCGTCGTCAAAGGCTATCACAAGAGTCACGATGCTCAGTCATGAGCTACACGACAAGATGATGATGATAGAAATTATCTTTTGATACATTTTTGTGGACAATAATAGTGTTCAGGTAAGTCACAAAACAAAGAACACGCATCCCGTCAAGCTGAATAAGTCACAGTACAAAGAACGCGCATTCTGTCAAGCTGAATAAGTCACAGTACAAAGAACGGGCATCCTGTCAAGCTGAATAAGTCACAGTACAAAGAACGCGCATCGTATCAAGCTGAACAAGTCACAGCACAAAGAATGCCCATTCTGTAAAGCTGAATAAGTCACAGTGCAAAGAACGCGCATTCTGTAAAGCTTTACAAGATCCAGATTGTTGAATTATTTATTTTATTTATTTATTTAATTAACGACACAACAGTGTCTTTATATACAAATGAACATGTGACATGTTATAAAGCACTTAAAATTATTGACAAATAAAATAACTTTATCTTAAACTAACACGAAGATACAAAAAGCAGTAGTAATAATAAATTACAGTCATTGTTTTAAAATTATTTAATAATTATATGTATATTTAAGTTCAATATATGTAATGTACGAGTATGTATACCACAAAATATTACCAAACTTCACCAAACAGACTTACGTAATTGTCAAAGACTTATTTTATAGAGGTAAAGAACTCAGATTTGTTTTTAGTGGAATAACGCATACATAGAACAAATATTGGATTTTTTGAGAATTTTGTGGGGATTTTATGGATAGATATTGAGATATAGAAAACACATGGCCTCATTAGTAGAACGAGATGCAAGTTGCTTTGCAGAATTAAAACCTTCCTACATGTTGATGCAGGGTTACTCAACTCCAGAGGCAAAGTATTGTCCTTATTGTTTAGTTTATACTAGGTTATTTATATTAATAAAGGAGAGCACAAAGTTACTAGATATTTCTAAACATTGTTGTGATATTCTGGCGAATACTTTATATACTTATATAATATTAGGTCCTTACATATGAAATTGGCGTTTTGCCGTACTGGCAACTTTGATCTCAAATATCTTCTCTTTGGTTAGGAATTCCAAATTAAAATTTATACAGCTATTTACTCAAGTATTTGTGTTTCGAAAATTATAATTCATTTGTTTTTTCCTCAATTGTTTTTTTTCTTTGCGTCACTCAGTTTACAAAATGGAAAACTTTAAATATCGCGTTATTTACGAGTACGAGTTCCACCGTGGCACCAGTGCTGCAGAAACGGCTCGAAGGATTAATGATGTGTATGGCGACGGTGCCGCAAAAGAAAACACAGTGCGTTTTTGGTTCCAACGTTTTCGTTCTGGAAATTTCGACCTGCAGAAAAAGCCCCGTGGACGGCCGGAGACCAAAGTTGATAATGAAGAATTGAAGGCTATTGTGGAAGCGGATCCATCGCAAACCACGTCCGAGTTAGCTGCAGGCTGCGGTGTTAGTGATAAAACTGTTTTAATCCACTTGAAGCAAATTGGGAAGGTGAAAAAGCTTGAAAGGTGGGTACCTCACGAATTGAGTGAAGCAAATCAACAAACGCGCGTTGACTGCTGCGTTGCATTACTCAACCGGCACAATAATGAAGGGATTTTGAATCGAATCATTACCTGTGATGAAAAGTGGACCCTGTATGATAATCGGAAGCGCTCATCGCAATGGCTGAACCCTGCCGAACCAGCCAAACCATGCCCCGAGCGAAAATTGACTCCAAAAAAGTTACTTGTGAGCGTTTGGTGGACTAGTGCTGGTGTCGTTCACTACAGCTTTCTTAAATCTGGCCAGACGATTACGGCAGATGTCTATTGTCAGCAACTGCAAACCATGATGGAAAAGCTAGCTGCTAAACAACCGAGGCTGGTTAATCGCTCTAGGCCACTGCTGCTTCATGATAACGCTAGACCACACACTGCACAACAGACGGCTACCAAATTAGAAGAGCTTCAATTGGAATGTCTAAGACATCCACCGTACTCTCCGGACCTTGCCCCGACAGATTACTATTTTTTTCGAAATTTGGATAACTTCTTGCAAGGGAAAAAATTCAACTCCGATGGGGCAGTCCAAACCGACTTCAAAGATTTTATTGATTCCCGTCCGAATGGTTTTTTTAGTAAAGGGATCGATGAACTACCTATGAGATGGCAAAAGTGCATAGATAGCAATGGTACATACTTTGATTAAATAAATATATTATATTAAAAAAAAATCAACTTTATGTTCCTCCCAAACAAAACGCCAATTTCATATGTAAGGACCTAATATTAAAAATATCTAAATTATTGCAAAACTCGTTTCCAAGTCTTTGCATACGAATTATAGAGGAGTTGATTTTATAATTAGTAAAGCAATTTTCGGTATAAAATTGGATTGAGCTGATTTGTGGATCTAGTGAGAATACGAAATTACATCCTTGCGAGTAAGTAAGGTGCATCAATCTGTGCAGATAATCTTAAATGTCAATCATTTTTCTATGAAAAAATCAGTCCTTTGAAAGTTTATTTTTCATACGGAATAAGAATACATAAATCTATTCCAAGAAAATATACCATACCATCAAAATGTGTGGCATGGTTAAATAATTCATTCAAGTCCATTCAAAACGAAGTCATGTTTCCTTAAATATCTCACAATAGTTTGGTTGTAAACTTTAGGTTGGACCTTTTTGGGTGTATCATATAATTCCACCTGCATTCATTTCGCATAGTTGTTTCGTCAATACGCTCGCGTGTGTGGATCACGTTAACGGTCGTAAAGGGTAGCAATTGCCGACAGTACACATGTTCACGTTACAGTTGAGAGTGTGGGTATCTGAATCAGCGAATTTTGTACGCATACTATGTTCGTTTATTTTATTAACATCGCCCTTAATTTGAAACCTTTGTAACATATTCACTCTTATTGCTATAAAAAATCCCAGAATGCTATTAAACCAAATGTTTTATAGCATTCTGATTTATTTATTGATTGTATCTAAATCGTCCTTTTTATATGAAAAAAAAAGAAATGTAGGATTCGTGATTCTAAAAGTTAGAAATAATCACGAATACAGTTTTGATATTTAATATGAACCAATGCTATTTGTTTGGGAGAAATCGCTTTAAAGTAATAAACAAATCTAGATGTTTTTGTTTGTTAGTATTAAATAAATAAATTATAAGGCAGTGGATATATATTTTTTTAACACGGATAAAGTAAATAAATTATTTAGTAACATTTACCTTTTCTGTTGGTGCAGTCACAAAAAAGAAAATAAAAAAAGAAAGCACTTTTGAATTACAAAAATAAAATATTCAAATAAAATAGAAGACACGTTTCACGTAAACATTCTTTTCTTACGAGGAAATAACAGAAAGGTTTCACTAGAAAATTATTAGTTAAACGTGACAGAAGACAACACCATAATTTATATGATATCCACAATACAACATTAACAATTTAAAATTGTTTCAGAGAATAGGTATTTCACAAGAAGATAATATTGCATGAATCATTCATTTTGGATAAATAGAGAACCACTTAACTGTATAAGGCCTGTGACAAATTGGCATCATTCCTTAATCACAAATTTATTATATTTTACTAAGTATTAAAATGCTCTGCGAAATCATTCAAAATCTACCTCGGATACGATAGGCTATCCTCGTGATCAAGTATGAGTTTCAGCCATCCTATGAATTGATTATGTTTAGGCGTGTATATTGATGTATTATGCGCAAGCTATTGCACTTCAACAAAAATAGTATTCACAGATCAAACTGTGAATTCCATTGGAAAGATGATTACATATTAACCAGTCAATGCCCTTGAACGAGACCCTCTCGCGCGCCAAATGCGTTAAAATTTCCGCTATCCCGAGTCACGTTCGCTTGTCTCGACTTGCAGTGTTCTAATTTTAGCTAACACGTGTAACGCTCGCCAGTCGTTAACGTTGTATTTGTTCATTGTAAATTTGCCTGCAGTTGTGCGTGGTCGTGTTTTGTGTTGCTTATTTCATGTTTACGATGTTGTGTTCGTATTTACGTAGGTCTATGTTTAACACAATGCTTTCAAATCTACTATATCAAATTGAATTTTTCTTTATTTTTTAAATTTAAATAGTTATGTTTCAATTGAAAAATGTATAAAAATAAAACACAAAAAAATATTTGATATTTTTTGAAACCCTCTTTGTAAAAACCCCTAACATTAAGTGGTTAATGACGATCCACAAATTCAATCTATTTAAGTCTTTCGTTAGGCAAAGTTTTATAAAGCCCTAATTTTATGTTCCTCAAAGCGCTTAAACTTAAAAGCTCGTAAAGAAGTCAATGAGTAAAGCCATTCTGATTTGAACATGTGGTACCCACCTGCTCAGTTTGAATGCGAATCTACACCTACATCAAATCTTGACTTTGATACACATACTTACAAACCCCAAACTATTACATACAAAACTTCAATCACACCATAATCTCAACAACCATATCAACATTATGTCCAACAAATCATCACATTTTTTCGATTGATTGAATTTGAGTACATTTTTATTAAATAGGAAATCAATTTTAGCTAATAGATTTAAATACCAAATTAGTGAGTGTACACCCTTTTAATCCCACGGGGCCGATTATCGGCCCCAACTGGTGTATGCGAAAAATCCCACGGGGCCGATCATCGACCTCGAAGTTTTCATGCAAGTTTTTATGTTGAATAATTTTTTTTAATTTTTTATATAATATGAAAATTACTTATTATTTTACACTCTACTCTGCAGGGAGGTCTCCACAAATTAGGTTTTAAAACTAAATATTAACTGAGATAAAAAATAAAATATAAACTACTGTTTTTTTGCCAAAAAATGCTTAGAATTTTTCGCACATTTTATGCAAAATATGCTGGGATAAAGAGGGTTAATGAAAATCTTTTCCTGCGTCATGACCTTAATACTGTGGAACGTGACGCACACTGAAGCTGCTATATACCATGCATATTTATCTCTGGGCTTCTTTACATTTCACTGTCTACAGATCTTGTGGCAAATATACGCATACATTGTATAATTGTATTATAAACTTTAGTTGTATAAAGTATAACTTGGTTGTCTCATTACAAAGTGGAAATTTCTTCCAGCTTAAAGCTCTGGTTTCCTAGGAAAGTGGTGTCGTTATATAGCGCACGTAACAAAACATTGTCTATGCAAACCATATGGCGTGGTTTCCTAGAAAGCGTTGGTTGTGTCGTTATATAGCGCCAGTAACAAAACATTGTCTATGTAAACCAATGGCGTTGGTTTCCTAGAGTGCACTGGTTGTGAGTGTAATATCAAATAGCAATGCTGCCATTTGCATGACGGCCGGGATAGTGGAGCAAACAGTGGTGGAATGATTTTTCCCGTGGAGCAGACACCGTTTTAAAATAAAAAATGAGTGCAAACGTAATTTTGAATAGCGAAATAGACGAAATATTGATTGATTTTGTAAGAAATAATGAAACTTTATATAACGGGAAGAGCAAAAGCTATAAAAAAGCCCAGTTGAAAATAAATATGTGGAATCAGATTTCAAGTATCCGACTGACAGTTGTGGGTTCTCAACTCTGCCGTCTGGCGGCGCATCAGGTGGATGCGACGCAAACGTAATTTAATTTGGACCAGTGAAAATGACGAAATATTAATTGATTTTGTAAGAAATAGTGAAGCTTTATATTATGTGAAGAACAAATACTATAAAAAAGCCCAGTTGCAACACAATATGTGGAATAATATCGGGAGCTGTCAGTTAAACGTTTCCAACTGACACCTGTGGGGTCTCATTTCTGCCGTCTTGCGGCGCGCCAGCATCACGTCATGTTACGTGCACTATATAACGAACCCGGTTTCTTAGGAAACCGTAGATTTTTAATTTTGATTTCCTGCGTCATGACCTCAATACTGTGGAACGTGACGCATACTGAAACTGCTATATGTCATGCATATTCATATCTGGACTTCTTTGCATTTCACTGTCTGCAGACCTTGTGGCAAAGGTACGCATATATTGTATAATATAATTATATTATATAATGTAGTTGTATAAAGTATAACTTGGTGGACTCATAACTTAAGGAAATCTCTTCCAGCTTAACAGAATGATTTTAAAATTTTGTTTGAAAATTGAATTTTAAGATTTTTTTTTGTAAAATGGATTTAAAAAACTAACCGTATCTAAGATAAGCTAGTTGGTTGAAAAAAAATACTGTATAGTAATACACTCACCAGATGAACGATATAAAATCATGTACATAAAATATTAAAATAAATGTAGAATGTCTCCATTTCAAATGTGTGTCCTTCCTTGAGGAGTAGAATTTTGAGATCGATTTATTTTTATAATATATTTTATCTATAAATAATAATGGGTTCGAATCCCGAGTGAAAGCGCCCTTGATACAAATCTGCTCTCTATAAACATCATTTTATTTATTAAATTTACATTTCAATAAGGCCTTAAGTAACACTCTGATTGTAAAACTTCCTTTTTTAAATCTGGGTTTTAAAAGGAATCCAACCCTTAACTCTCGAGTAAGAAGACGGGTGTCATACCAATTAGGCCTCGTAGATCATCTATCTAGCAGGTTGATTTTTAAATAACACTAGCTAGCGAGTATGATTTTCAAACAAAGTTTTTCGGTCAGTCAAATCCGCAAGCTTAATCCGCCCAATTTTCACAAATTCCTTACAATCCCCATTGCATCCGCACGTGTTCTCTCGATATAAGATTGCAGCAAAATCATAAAACGTGATACTGAGTTGCTGATATTATTTCTATTAGATTTCACGATACTCGCTTGCGGGTATAGAGATCGGGGATAACCCATTCAGTGCTTTACGTGTGCGGTGTGCCGCTGGGCATACTGTGCTACCGTGTGCGCCGAGAGGCGGGCTCATAGGGCCGATATTTGTAATCATTCAGTGATTATAAACAATTTTAACAGTGAGAGCGAATCGAACGCTAATTGTGATCAGTGCTAGTGCCGTGAGTGCGGGTGTTTCGACTGCGGACGGCGCGAAAAGACGCTAATGATGCAAGACGGGATCGTTTGCGATTTGGTAAACGGTGTTCTTGTGCCACGGACTCCCGCGGGGCCCGTGGCGCAAAAATGGGAGACTCCGCGGGCACCTGCCAAAAGACGGCAGGATGCCGGACCCGACGACGTGGTCCAGTCAAACAAGTACGCGTGCCTCCGGGAGGTAACGGAAGAGGCACCTTGCGTAACGCGCAGGGTATACTCTAAATCGAAAATACCGCCGGTGGTTATCACTCTCGGCGAGTTAACCCACGGAAATCTAATTGGCCTGATCCGTGAGAACGCGAAAGGCCAATTTGAGGTGAAATACACCGGGAAGGGGACCGCGAAAATCACGGTCCATTCCGTCGAGGATCACGACGCCCTCGTAAAGGGACTCGATACCAAGGAAAAAGAGTTCCACACGTTCACCAAGGTGGACGAGAAGACCAAAAGGTCAGTAATCCGGGGACTACCAGATATTCCCACGGAAGAGATCGCCGCCGATCTCGCCGCGCAGGGATTCCCTGCGCAAAAAGTCGTCAAAATGACGACCAAGACAGGCGCGCCCATGTACCTTGCCCATTTTGGGAAGGTTACCGATATGGGTAAGCTCAAGGTGACTCTGAGGTTCCTCTGCTACTGCAGAGTGACCCTCGTTAAATACCGACCCAAGAAAGGTCTCGGTACGCAGTGCTTCCGGTGCCAGTCACTGGGGCACGCTTCATCGAACTGTCACCATCGAGCCCGATGCGTCAAGTGCACCGAGTTCCACCTGACAGCCGAGTGTCCCAAGACAAAAGAGACACCGGCCACGTGCGCAAATTGCGGTGGAAACCATCCCGCAAATTATTCGAAATGCCCGACAAGGCAAGCGTACGCGGAATCAATCGCCCGCCGGATGGCACCGCGTGTGACACCGGGTCGCTCATGGAGCGGCGTCGTGACGGGCGCGGGGAAGACGCTCCCCACCCAAATTAACCAGGCCGCCGCGCGGAACGCCCGCGCTTCGCAGCCTATCGCTGGCGCAAACGCTCACAAAGCCGCGCAACACGCGAATACCCAGCTTCAGAACGAGCAGCGTGAAAACTACGCCCACCCGAGAGATCCAAGGAACGGTCGCCGACCACCGCTGCTGCCGACTCCTGAACCCGTCGGACCGCACCGCATGGGCGGCGAGATGGCTGAGCTGGCCCAGATCGTTCGTCTGCTCATGCAGATGGGGCCGAGGCTGGCACAATGCAGGGACAAAATTGAGAAGGCGTTTCTCATCGTCGAACTGATGGAACAGCTCAATGGCTAGGATGGGGGCCCCGACCAGCGCGTCATCCTCCCGCGGGGGAATCAGAGCCCTCACCTGGAACGCCAGAGGACTCTACAACAAGGCAGACGAACTCACGCTTCTGATCGGTGAGAAAAACATTGACATATTATTCATTACAGAAACTTTGCTTAATCCAAACAAACACCTGAGAATACCCGGCTACTCCCTGTACCGAAATGATCGCGTCACCAGGGGAGGAGGCACGGCGATCCTCATTAGAGAAACTATACCACATACACTCTTATCGGATCCCATCTGGATCGCTCTGGAAGCGACTGCGGTCAGACTAGAAACTGACAGCAATCCGATAACACTCATAGCAGCATATTGCAGGCCGCAAACTAAGCTTGAAACTCGGGATCTAGGGAAGGCATTCGCGATGGGGCCGCGGGTCATACTGGCTGGCGACCTCAACGCGAAGCACTCCTTGTGGAGCCAGGGTTGTGAGAATGGAAACGGAAAAACACTCTTCAATCACATAGAATCGACTCACCACACATTACACCACCCCGACAAGCCTACTCGATACGAAGCGAGGGGGCATAGGCCGTCCACCCTCGACCTGGTGATCGAAAAGGGTCACGCGGGGGTTGCCGGAATGGAAGTGATAAATGCACTTTCATCGGACCACCTCCCGGTGTACTTTACCATAGGGGAGCGCGTCACCTGCCCCCCGAGGACGGTGTACGACTACCAGGGTGCGGACTGGGCGGGCTACAAGACGCACATAAACACACAGCTATACTTAACATCATCCACTTTTAAGTCGCCGGAGGAAATAGATGACGCGGTAAACACACTAACGCACATCATCGAAGAGGCTCGTGATACCTACATACCACTTAAAAATGTCACTCCACACCGTGCCAAACTTCCGCCGGAAATCATCACACTCATCCAAATAAAGAACAGGCTCCAGAAACACTACATAGGTACACGCCACCCCGTAGATAAAGCAGCGTTAAACTCACTGCGGAACGAAATCAAAAAACATATTAGGGAACACAAAAATACCACTTGGGACACAAAGTTAAAGGACATCAAACCAGGGGCAGACACTCTTTGGAAGATCGCAAAGGGAATAAGGAAGCGACACGAAGACATACCACCACTTATCACCTCCACCCATACTGCCACATCACACGAAGAAAAGGCAAACGCACTAGCAGACGCATACGAGCACACTTACACATTAACATCGCACTTCCGGGACTCAGACACAGACCGCGCAGTACAAGAATCACTCGACGAATTCAACACTCGTTCCGCAGACATCGCACGTCAAGAATACACGCTCACTACACCGGCGGAAGTCCAAAAAATCATTAAAGCCCTCAAAAATAATAAAGCACCAGGACTAGACCATTTACACAATACACTCATTAAACACATTCCGACACGCGCAATCATACAATTAGCTAAAATATTCAACGCGTGCCTACACACCGGTCATTTCCCATCTAGGTGGAAAATGGCCGTAATAGTACCGATACACAAGCCGAACAAGGACAAAAGCAACCCATCCAGTTACAGACCCATAAGCCTCCTCCCGGTTCTTGGAAAAGTCCTGGAGAAGGTGATACTGAACAGGTACACTCCATATCATACCCAGCACAATACTCTACAACACGAGCAATTCGGCTTTAGAACACAGCACTCCACCGTTCACCAACTAACCCGCGTGGTCGAGGACGTGTCGATGGGTTTCAATATGAATCGTTACACGGGTATGGTCCTGTTGGACCTGGAGAAGGCCTTCGACACGGTCTGGCACGACGGCTTAATACACAAAATGATTGAGACGGACACACCGCCTTACATCATACAGATTCTACGCTCCTACCTATCCGAGCGACAATTTGTCGTTCGGGTGAGCGGGGGGCTCTCCACCCCCAGAAATATCCCAATGGGAGTGCCCCAGGGCAGCCTGATCGGACCGCACCTGTTCACTCTATACACGCACGATATTCCGGTACCGGAAAATTGCTCCGTCGCCCTCTTCGCGGACGACGCAGCTTGTTACGCACGATCCTCACACCCCATCAGGGCGAGTGAATACCTCCAGAGGGCCTTGGATACCTTGGCAAAATACTATCGAAAGTGGCGCCTAAAGATCAACGACGGCAAGACAGAGGCGGTCATGTTCGCAAAACGGAAGGTGGGCAGCCTCCCCCTCTTGAGGATGGGAAACAGCGCTGTGGAATGGCGTAAGTCGGTTAAATACCTCGGGGTCCATATGGACTCCAAACTTTCGTGGAAGCTCCACACCGGTGAAGCCAGAAAGAAAGCAGTCGCAGCCTTCGCAGCGCTGAGACCCATCTTCAGCCGAAATTCCTTCTTATCTCGGAAAAACAAACTACTGGTGTACAAACTCATAGTGCGTCCGGTAATAACATACGCGGCACCCGTCTGGGGCAGCATTCCAGATTATATTTACAACACGCTCCAGACGGCACAGAACAAAGCACTTAAAATCATCTATAAGACAAAGCCGGGCGCAAATCTTAAGAAACTACACCAGAGAACAAAAGAGGACTCCATTAAGGAGTACTGCCACAAAATGACACTGGACTTCTACAGTAAAATATATCTAAAGTCGCACTCAAACCCGCTCATCGCAAAACTCGGGCGTCATAAGAGACTGGATGAACTACCTTTCAGATACAAACACAGACTCCCAAACCACATCATTCTCAGCCGATCGGAGGCGGAGAGAGATCTCGAACATGACGAGGGCCAGGGAGGACAAGCGTAACGGGGCCTTTATCACTAGCACTGGTATATATTCTTATCCGCTAAATGTATAAAGTCACAGACAACTCGATACTGCCCAGCGTTTTAACATTGCAGATCCAGAGAAGCGGCCGGGACACGACACGCCACCAGGACCGATGGGCGGTACGCGGCTGAAGGAGAAAATTAAGAGGGGCGAACCATCGCCTTGGACATCAAGTTGCATTATACACACTACAACACTCACACTCCACTAACAAGCCGAATGTGTTAATATCACAGAACGGTAGAGCCCAGAGGTCCTCTGAAGCTCGACTTCCCTCGGTGAGTTTTCTGCGGTTTTCTCACCGAATATGTCTTCAATACATATGCAAATGCGGGGAAGCTCCAATCATACAGGCCGCAGCCGATACCTTCCCATCCCCACACTCTACACCTACACTTGATCTTATAAATATATGTAATTATTCTCCTTAAAGGTCTAGCAGGGTGGTACAGGGTGGTGGTACAGGGTGGCTACTCTTACTCTTACTCACTTCGATAGTCTACAAAGTAAACTAATCTACAAAGGTAATGATAAGGAGCAAAGAAAGCTCAGCTAAAACTTAGAAGAAAGCGATAAATCAGGATCTGAACCGAAATCAAATGCTCTTCGAGCCAAAAATAAAATGAGATTATCACACAAATACTTAATATAAGTATACATATATAAATAACACTGCACACACATATGACACAACAGTGGAAAAGGTATTCCCTCAAATCACTGACAAAAGATCGATGACGCAGTAAAATGCGCACGTTTAAAAAAATTTAGTAAAAGAAGAAGAACTCGTTCATCATCATCATCAAAACGTGATACTGCACCCACGCCAAATGCATTGTGGATATTTTCCAACAAAGGCTTCGGAGCTAATTCGATTGGAGGCTTCGAAACTAATTTCTGTATTGAAGTTCGATTCGTTAATGGAGTTTCAGGCTGAATTTCAAGTTTTAATTTACCTCATCTATAGAGTGGGATTATTGGTTTCTGAAAATGTATTTCAGTAAGTTTTGATTTAAATAGACTATGTTTGATATTAATATGCTTAGCCTAGCTTTTGAGTGTTTCAATCAAATAGTACCAATATTTTTTTATGCTGAGCGTTGTATTGTATTGTATTACACGCTCTTTGTATGTTTTATAATCTGGAGGACTTATTGCTTTGTGGCAGTCTCTTCTTACTTACTAGAAAGATGTTGAACTATTCAAAACCAGTTTATATTATTTTTTTAACTCGAAATCTTATGACAGACAATGGTAAAAAAGCGTAGGAAAGGTGTTGATTCAACATTGGATGGATACTTATTAAAGAAGAAGAAATAAAAAAGATTTGCAGAAAAGCGGTCTCACGTTGAATACTTTTCAGATTTTATTATACACAGTAAACTATGGCAAATATATTGCCAGCAGGCAATCTCTTCCAACCAACAATACGGTTGTCCGAGTGATAAGTGTGGGATAGAAAATTATCGATGGTAAAAAAGTCATGCAAAACCAAAATAGCAAAAAAAGAGAAACGAAACGGAAAAGTGGATTAAAGTAATTGATGGCTATTCGAAAGAAAGGATAATAAAAACCCCATAATATGTCACTGAAAAAAATAATATTGTTTTTAAATTAGTTTTTTTAAGGCGTGTGAGTATTTTATGAGCTTGTTCCAGTCTGAAAGCGTGAATAGAAAAATATAGAGCATGGACTGGAAAACTCAAAAAACAATCTCTGTTGAAACAAAGCGAATCCGTTATTTGAAAGGCGTTAAACGTTAAATTGTGTCACTTGCTTTTTGCGTTTCATTGTTTTACCATTTTTTTATTAAATAAAACAGTTTTGTCATTTTTAAATAGATAAATTTATTCATTATAGCAGTGGGTTTGAAATTCAAGATATAAGGCAGCTGCCTTGTACTCGTATACGTATGAACAAACGAAAACTTGTGGCACAGTATAAGTTTTTTTTTCATTACTTTTCATTTTATATGGTTATTGTTTTATTACGAGTATTATATTTATTTTATTTGTTTTAGCCATATAAATACTACATCTGTAGCCTAGTTGATAAGATGCCTGTCTCTTAGGGGCTACAGAACGCTTCCCAATGAACCTCAGATTTTATTTAAAAAAGGTTTCTTGTTTGATTTTTATTTGAGACATTTTAACATTTTTTGTTGTTTGGAAGAGATTGCCACACTGCAATAAGCCCGCCAAGATGTACAGTAAACAAAAAAAGACAATTCAATAAGGAATCTAATCGTGGGTTGCATGACAGTGCGATTAACGCGCTAAACTTCCGTGTTCTGGATTTTGTATCAGAAAATTTCTTGTTTCAATTTCGTACTATAAAAAAACAAGCACTTCTATGGCAAGTGTCTGGTAGTGTAAGGATTATTTGGTAGTAGTTATTCGTATTGAAAAAAAATTAAAATATTTAGTGAAAATAATGCGGATAGAAATATCTGGATTGATATACATATATGTAAGGGACACATATGATGCTTCAACATGGGTCTGATCTCTCGGAAAAATAATTGAACAGAAAGACCCACGGAATAATTTAAAATTACATCGGAAATCGAACCCGAAAACTCCAGGTTTTCAGGTTGAATTTCCGATATAATCGAAGATGGTGTCTTCCCAAGATGACCACGTAAGTCGTTATTTAAATAAAGATGTATTAAGGTCTAAAATAAATATTGTTATCAACTCGTCGATTACTGACAGCTTCTTAAATCGATAGCTACTTCAATCGATAGCTTCTTAAATCGATAGCTACTTCAATCGATAGCTTCTTAAATCGATAGCTACTTCAATCGATAGCTTCCTAAATCGATAGCTACTTCAATCGATAGCTTTTAAAATCGGTAGTTACTTAATGGGGTATTCTACTCTAGAGGCGTGAATTTCGGGCGTTTTTTCAGACTAGATAAAAAAAAAACTTAAAATATTTTTCGTATATATAATATATATATATATATATATATATATATATATATATATATATATATATATATATATATATATATATATATATATATATATATATATATATATATATATATATATATATATATATATATATATATATATATATATATATATATATATATATATATATATATATATATATATATATATATACAGGTGAACCTCGACTTTCGCACATTCGACTTTCGCACAATTCGCTATTTCGCACATTTTTGAAAAATAGTTTTTTAATTATTTTTTTCCCGAAATAATGCAAAAATGTTTTGTTTCCCTGTTGCACCATGAAACGCTTATGAGCCCAGTCCGCACTGTGAAAAGTGTTATGTCCTGTTCGCACATATGTTCGCACATATGCATTAACATACGAGAGCGAGCGAATCAAACGCATGCATTTGAATTTACTAATTTGTACACACTCCCGTCTGATCTCGACAGGTTCAGTCTTGCGTTAGCATACGCACAGATGAATTGTTCTGCGAGTTTTGTTTCAAATATTACGTACCCGTTTTAACATAATTTATTTTGGGAGAAGTTGTACAGTAGTAATATTAAATAAATTATTTTGTTTAAAAAATTAAAAAAAAAAAAAGTTTTAACATGAGTGAGAAACGAAAAAACTGTGAAGTAAATATAGCTAAAAAAAAACCAAGAACCCATAAACTTCATACAATCGAAACGAAGATGGATATAATAAAACGATCTGAAAATGGAGAGTCGTTTGCTTCAATTGGCCGATCGTATGATATAAACAGGTCTACGATATGTTCGATATTAAAGAATAAAAATAAAATTAAGGAATATGTAAAAAATTGTGGAAATATATCATCAAAAATTGTTTCCAAAAAGCACGGCATAGTAATTGATGAAATGGAGAAATCTTTGATGTATTGGATTAGTGACCAAAATCAAAAAGACGTACCTCTGAGTACTTCGGAGATTCAAGCTAGGGCTATTAGCTTGCATAATGATTGGAAGGCTAGACTAAAAAATGATTCTGACACGGTGTTTCATGCAAGTAACGGCTGGTTTTCAAATTTTAAAACAAGGTATTCTTTACGCAATATTAAATTCACCGGAGAATCAGCCGATGCGGATAAAGATGCTGCAAAAGACTTTATTCCGTCACTGTCCAAAATTATTGAAGATGGAGAATATACCTCTAGTCAAATATTCAATGTAGATGAGACTGGTTTATTTTGGAAGAAGATGCCTAATCGTACATTCTTATCAAAGGATGAATCAGTTGCGCCTGGCCATAAACCTTCTAAAAACCGATTGACATTGCTTCTTGGTGGAAATTTAGCTGGTGATTTAAAATTGAAGCCATTGTTAGTTTATCAAGCAGAAAATCCTAGAGCATTGTAAGGGAAAGATAAAAAATTGCTTCCAGTCATTTGGAAATCCAATAAAAAAGCCTGGGTTACCGCTTTAATATTTAAAGATTGGTTTACTTCACATTTTGTACCAGCAGTAAAACATTATTGTGAAGTTAATAATTTACCATTTAAAGCATTATTAATCTTAGATAATGCTCCAGGACACCCAAAATCTCTACAAAATTTATACCCAGAAATCAATGTAGTGTTTCTTCCCCCCAATACTACGTGTCTCATACAACCCATGGACCAAACGGTGATAGCTACGTTTAAACGATATTATATGCGGTCGATCATGAATCAGGCCATCAAGGCAACTGAAATGGAAGGTGGGCCCACATTAATAGATTTCTGGAAAAATTATAACATATGGAATGCAATAAATAATATTGGAGATGCATGGGCTGAAATAAAAGAGTCAACAATGAAAGGTTCGCGGAAGCAACTATGCCCACAGATGATGAGTGATTTTCAAAATTTTGATGATACCCCAGAAACCATAACTCTTGAAATAGTTCACCTGATGAATGAACTAAGCCTTGAAGTCAATAGCGAAGATGTTAATGAATTGATAGAATCACATTCTGAACCATTGTCAAATGAATTTCTTATGGATCGTCACGAGAATGAAAATTCTAGTTCATGCGTACAAAACGAAAGTGAGGAAGAAGAACCAGAAGAAATACCCAATACCTTAACATTAAAAAACTTGAACGAAGCTTTAACACATATTGAGAAATTTTTAAATATTATAGAAGAATGTGACCCAAATGGAGAACGCATATCTAAAGTGCGTAGGGAGATCCATAATAGCACTGCGTGTTACAGAACTCTCTATGAAGAAAAGAAAAAAAATAATAAAATACAAAAAACTCTTGACAATTTCGTTAAAAAAATATAATTTCAATTTAATATGTACTGAGTAATTTTTGACAAATAAAATTTTTGAAGTATATACAATCTTTGGTGTTTTTTTTTCTTCCCTCTACTTTCGAACATTTAACTTTCGCACACATTTTCAGGAACCAATTATGTGCGAAAGTCGAGGTTCGCCTGTATATATATATATATATATATATATATATATATATATATATATATATATATATATATATATATATATATATATATATATATATATATATATATATTACTGTTTATTTTATTTATTGATGATTTGAAAATATACAAAAAAAAAGTGATTTTTTTTTTTAATTTAAATATGCTATCAGTTGTTATATCTTATCGTAAAAAAAGGGGGTAAGCTGGTCGACGTGATTGGAGTACTTTAATAAATTTGTAAAAAAAAATTATACAGTTTCTTGATAAAAAATAATGTCGTTATAGTTGGTACCAAAAAATTTTTGTTTTGAAATCGTTAAATAGCTACTGCCTGAAAAAAAAACTGTTTTTTTACCTTTTTTTTAATATTAGAAACAAAATCAAGGTAGGAACGATATAAAAAACCTTTATTAAAGTTTTATATTACATTTAAAGGCAATCAATTGAATAGAACATGAGATTTTATGTCGACCAGATTGAAAAAAGTAGTTTCGAGAAAAACGCGTTTTAAGTTTTGAAATTATTGTCAGTCATTCCGGTGCGGCGTGATTGCTGCCTCATTTATAGCTATAACTTCGTAAATATTCAGAATTTTTAAATTTCCTTTGATAACATATTTTGAAAAGTCTAAACTTTAAGAATGTGCAAAAAAAATCTAGAGTATAATATCCTTTTAAGTGTCACGAATGGATTAATCTCAAACTTTGTCTCATTGTATTAAAATCTCTTAATCGGATGTCTCCATTGTATTTTTCCAATCAGTAAAAAAAAAACATTTTTTCAAATTTCTGGAGTAAAATATTCCCTTAAATCGATAGCTACTTAAATCAATCACTGCTTAAATTGATAGCTACGTAAATCAATAGCCGCTTGAAACGACAGCTGTTAAACTTTAATCGATAGGTGCTTAAATTTATAGCTACCAATTGGCTAAAAAAAACGGCTGAAATATTAAAAATACAACCAAATTAATATACATAACTTCATAAATAAGGTTGTATTACAATCTTCTGATTGCTTTTCAAACTCGTTAAGTAGTAGAAACCGCTTTATACCGGTTAGCAGGAAATTCCGCATAAACTGCAGTTATATAATAATTTAAACTGCATTCAACACAAAAAATAATTAATTTTACCGACGCGAAAAATCTCCCACAACAAACTTGAACTAATTTTGCTGGCGAGTATTTGTTGAAACTTCATACTTAACACGTATAATTAAACCGGGCAAAAAATAACGCCACGATTTTCATTATATTTCTGCGATTCTCATTTTCCCTCCACGCTGCATTCTCTTCACATAAATGTTATAAAATTGTAGATATACTCGTACAATATCCCAACAACAAAGCAAAGACCAGTTAAATCGACCGGAATTTCTGGTGCATCGTACAGACTTTCAATGATATGATATTAATTACAAATTGTTTCGATTTTTTCTGGGTTTTACTAACATATATTGTTTTAATCGAAATGACTAAACCTTCTCGGAAATGTCAATGTATGCCACAGTGGAAGTTGATTATTTTGTAAACTATTACAAGTAAATGTACAGCTTTACTAAATTGAATGTAGAACAAATCGTTCGTATGTAAATAATAACTCAACATACACAGGGCATTGTATACCCTATATAGTGTTTGTTAACTTTTACTTACTGGGAATAGCAGGCTTATAATAAAGCGATTAAAAAAACAAAAGGTGTTTATATTCGTATATTGCTATAGGTCAAAGAATGATCACATTTCGACGTGCATAAAGTGCACTCTTTCTTGCATTTACACTTCAAATTGGAAAAATGCAGCTGCGCACGAATGTTCATATTCTAGAACGTCCATCTATAGTACTACGAGCAGTGAAAATCCACTTTAACTTGGGATTGAGAACATCAAAAACTTTACTTAGTACACATTCACTGATTATTTTAGTTCAGGTGTACATTCAAAAGTGATAGTTTACGTTCACTGACCATCTATTTTCACTGAAACACATATAAAAAAATTACCTTCTGTCATTTTCTATTGAAGGAAATAATACGAAATATACCCCACATGTACATTTTTTTTCTTAAACCCACCATTTTGAAGTTTGTTCGTGTGTACACATTTATTTATGTTTGTATTATTTATGTATTCACGTATGTGTATTTATATCAAATAAATATTGTAGAGTTGATATCTGTACCTATTGTAATGAAATGTTCCTTATGCGTGGTCTTCGCAATAATCACTGTAAATAATCGAACAGCCTATGCATGCAGTAATGCGTGGTATACATGGTATCTAACAAGTATTTAGTAAGCCGCGACGGCATACACGGGTGAATAAAGGGGCTTACTATAATTTCTGGAACGTCTACTGTGTTTTATTTCTCAATTTCTGGAACGTCTACTGTGTTTTATTTCCGACAAACTTCTACCTGCTAATGAGGAAGCTATTCATCCTGCTACTTTTCATCGGAAAAGCAAGAAGTAAACCGGAATCTCTGATTATTGAGCGGCAGTCATCCACCTATTTCATAGTATTTGTACAGTCGCTGTACAATAACCATAAGTATATCACCTACAAACTCATCAACCGACTCCTGAATCGTCAGAAATAGGATGACAAATAAAGATTATTTAAATTATTTGTTTATAAAGTACAACTTCAGCGACGTAAAATAATATGTAAGGTAATTGCTATGTCAAACAAAATTTATTCATTCTCCAGGGCATCAAAGAAACAGTGGAAACTGTTTATATTTTAAAATGAAATGTAATTTTCCGTCTGAAATTGTTTGTGGCATGTGGGTGCCGGCATTTACTTTACGTTTACTTGTTTAGTTTAGGGGTGTGTCGTAAAACTCCACCGTAAATGTCGGAGCACACCCTCTACTCTTCTATTTCTTATTCATTACATTCCAAATTCTCTTTTTTATCTAATTTATACTCATATTTCTTTATTGCTGCTGTGTAGACGGTTTTCAATTACGAATTATAATTCTCAGTACTCATCAAAAACTAAAACCAATACAATTTTTTTATTTATATATTTACATGATACATTAGAGATGAAAAACCAGACAAACAAAACAAAAAAAGGTAATTTAATATTAACCCTCAATGTGCATGGATCTGAGTTTGTTGCCTTTCATTTAAAGAGTCAAAACCTCTTTTGCCCAAAGGCAATATGTTTATTTGGCTCACATGACATACAATGGCGGGCCGAATCATACAAAAGTAAAGGGAGGAAAACCATTTAGACAGTCGATCGGAGCGTGGTTGTTATTGCGACAGGATTTTGAGAACTTGGGCATTCAGGATGAATGACGTGTGGAAAAGATTTATGTGGGCTATTGAGCGTGGGTTTCTTTTTGTTGTTTTATATTTGTATTTCTGTATATTTTTGTTTTTATTTTTATGATTGTGTGCGGTATATTATGGGATGAACATTTTTGGTATTTCTGGAGTAATGATGTGTGAGGAGTTTGATTTCGCATGATGTTTCCAGTTGTAATTGAGTGTCACTGTTGGTCAGGTTGATGAGAATGTGCAACGGGGTTTTGTTTTTTGTGTAACAAAAAATTGGAAAGAAGTATCAATTTATTTTTTCATGCTAAATATCCTCAGTCAGATACAGGCAAAACCCTAGTTTACTGGGGATACGACAAATGAAAGGCAACAAACCCAGATACATTAAAATTGTATGTCCAAATTAAATTACCTGTTATTTTTTCGCAAATTGTGTATATTTCTTGTCATGTGAAATAATAAATAAATGAAAATTATTGTATTCCCAGTAAACTACGCTTTTGTCCGTATAAATATAAAAAAATATTTTGAATTTTAGCCCTTGCCAGTTGGTCTAACTATACGGCGTAATGTTGAAAACCTAGGACCAGATAAACAGATGATTATGATTTAACAGGCTGATATCTGTAGACCCCCAAGTGATGAATATCTCGTTCGGAGTCTCGGTCCAATGGTAGGACGCCTTACTCCTTCATCGGATAACTGCTGACTGGTATGATATTTGGTTGGATATTTTGATTCTTTTGTGGAAACGGGGAAGGATAGTTTTTGAATTTTTGATGAATGATTATGAGAAATAATAAAAACGTTAAATACTTATATAAACGTTATGATATATAAATAATATTACATACAAATATACATAGATTTGTGGATGTGCGATGTCACACACGGTTATATATATTAAATGGGTGTGAGTGAAAAATAATGGAGGCGAGATGATGGTGAGTAAAATATAAAATGTTGTATATATGAAGGTATATGGGGAGACGTGTGTGACTTTTTTTAAAATATTAATACATATACATATTAGATATGGGAGATAGGCGGTTTTCTATGGAGGAAGACTGTCGTGGAGGGGTCGGTTTCGGTGCAAAGTTTGAAGGGCGTTCAAAGTGCCGGGGGCGTTTACAGTTGGGGGCGTTCAGAGTTGCGGGGGCATTTACAGTTGGGGGCGTTCAGAGTGACGGGGACGTTTATAGTTGAGGGGGGCGCGAAGAATTGATTTCGGACGTAGGTGTGTAAATTTGATGTTCGCGTTGTAGTTTCCTAGAGCTTTTATGACGGGGTTGGGATGTCTGGATATAGAACTGTAAAACCTTTCGACCAGAGCGCGCATGTGTTCAGGGATTGTTTGAAGTGCGGTATCTGCGTGGAGTCTAGAGTTACGAACTATGTAGGGTGCGTTTAAAATCATGCGGAGGGCTTTGTTTTGGACTATCTGTAGACTTCAATCATACCTATTTAAACTATCTGCCAGTGTACTCCGATCTTCTGACTTCGGTGTACCGTCGGATCCATTACAAGGGTGTGGCCGGTGGATTTTTTGGTGTGCAATGAATGGGTCACTCATTTAAAAAGAAACAAAAAAACTCTACTTGGAATGCTAAGGGGGTCTTCGATTACGAGGCCTAGCAACGACGATAACGTATTATTTTTAACGGGTGCAGTCTTAAAAATAATCAAAATTCAATACAAAATTCAATACTAAAAAATCAACAATTAGTAATCAAATAAACTACGAGGCGTATCCAGAAAGTAAGTGTACTGAGGCTCTCACGACCGGATGGATTTTATTTTCGACATGTTGGCTACACTTCCGTGTAGCCTGACCCTTCCCCTCCGCAACGAGACCGGTTCGAGGTCAGTACAATGAGAAGTGTCGACGGGACAACACGTTTCGTGAAAAATGTCAATCCAATCTCCCGCCAAGTGCGAAATACGCGGCGTCATCCGTTATCTCGTTTAGAAGGGAAAACCTCCGGTTGAGGTTTATAATGAGGTGAAAACTGCATATGGTGATAAAGCTATGAATCGTACGAGTGTGCACAAGTGGTGTCGCGAGTTTAAAAGCGGTCGTACGTCTGTGCATGATGATCAGAGGAGCGGAAGACCTTCAATTGTGACTGACGAAATTGACGAAATTGTTTTGGGACTGTCAAGGCATAATTTTAATTGAATATATGCCTCAAGGGGAGACCATCAACTCTGCAAGATACTGTGAGACCCTAAAAAAATTGCGGAGGGCGATTCAGAACAAGAGGAGAGGCATGCTGACAAAGGGAGTCTGCCTGCTGCACGACAATGCCAGACCACACACGGCCAACGCCACGAAGGAACTGCTCGCCTCGTTTAAATGGGATGTCCTGAACCATCCCGCGCATTCCCCTGACCTAGCACCTTCAGATTACTATCTCTTTACCTCCCTGACCCTGCACATGGGTGGAAAAGGTTTTCAACCGACGAGGAGGTAAAGGAGGAGGTGGAGAAGTGGACGGAGGGGTTGGCGGGAAACTACTTCGAGGAAGGCATCAAAAAGTTGATACCCCGCTTCACCACCTGCATTGAGAGGAATGGCGACTATGTCGAAAAATAGCTAACATATGTACTACGGTAACCACGTAATTTTTTTGTTTAAATAAAAAAAATTGTAACCTACAAAAATTCAGTACACTTACTTTCTGGACTTACCTAGTACATTATATTTCACATAACAAAAATAGAAATTAAGTACCTAATTTAAAAAAGCATCAAAATACTTGAACCCATGATAAAGAAAAACATTTTTATATGAAACGGAAATTATAATTGAGATGAAGAAGGAGATGTTTATTTTTTTAAAAGGTAATCCATGTATTTCAAAAATGTTTGTGCTGAAAATTGGAGTTTTGTTTATATTATTTATTACATGATTCGACTCTCACAAAATAATGAACCAAATTCAATACTATCGACTTTTTCTTCAAAATATTCTAATGAGTGATATGGAGAAATTGAAAAACGTGGATGAGACATAATATTATCAACGGTGCCTGAAATCAAGTTTTCAGACCATGAATCACTGGAGCTAGTACGCAACTCACAGTTTATCAATTTGTGTTTAAAATACTACAACATCCGGACATACAACAACATTCGCAAACGTTTAGCACGTACAAGTATGGTTACCAGACAACCCCTGAAACCAGACTGAGACCTATTCTTCATTTATTTTATAATAGGTATCATTGGAAATAAACCCAAAACCCTCGGGTGGAAGAAAAACATCGTAACATCTAGTCCAAAGAAGTGTCACTTGTATGGTCACAAAAGACTGACTTTAGTTGGGATTGAGATGATGATGTCGATTTTTATAGCGTCTTTCTTTCGAGGATTCTTAGTCTGTAAGATAGCGTTGCGAACTTTGTAAACCCAAAACAATATGAATCCACATATTATTTATAGATAAGGCATTACTTTTGTTGAGGTTTAAAGACATTGTAATTTGTTTTATAAAACAAGATTTATTCCACTTTTTATGGAATAAACCGTGTTTGATAAAACATATTACAATATAAATTCAAATATAAAATAAACGTCCAGAACTAGTCGAAAATCGAAAACCTTAAACCGGACTACTTTGAAAGCACCTTTACTATTTAACACATATAATTAATGTGGGATGGATGAAGTTTAGATCAATGACGGGAGTTCTATGTGATCCGAAAATGCCAGTAAAGTTAAAAGGAAAAGTATACCAAACGATTGTCAGACCCGCACTCCTCTATGGCTCCGAATGTTAGACGATGTATAACTCTTACTCCAAGCAACTAGAAACTGCTGAAATGCGCATGCTAAGATGGTCAGCTGGTGTGTCCCTAAGAGACAAAATAAAAAGCTCACGCATTCGTGGAAGCTTGGTGTTACAGACATCAACAGCATGATGAAGGAGAGGCGATTGAGATGGTATGGGCACGTTGGACGCAGAGCACCCTATCACATTGTGAACCAGGCAATCTCCATGGATCTTCCTCGAATAACAACCAGAGGAAGACCAAAGAATTGATGGGTGGTGCAAAAGGATAACCTGATGCAGAGGCACGGCCTGGGGGACGTAGTCCGGGACAGAATAGCATACAACCTGAAGACAAGGAGACCTGACCCCGACAGTCTTCGCAGACAGTGAGTTGGGATGGAGCCAGGGAGAAGATAGTCCAGAAATTTTGACTTCCACCCGGAGATTTCAGGTGTGTTTCTCGATGGTACATGAAACAAAAAAATAGTGTCCCAGTCTATTACAAGAGTTAATCTTGTAAAACTGGTATTATTTGGTGGCATCTGATAATACACGCGCTAGACTTGTTTCTTACGGGATAGGGACATCTGATAATTCACGCGCTGGACTTGTTTCTTATTTGGGGGCATCTGATAATACACGCGCTGGACTTGTTTCTTACGGAATAGGGACATCTGATAATCGGGACATCTGATAATACACGCGCTGGACTTGTTTGTTACGGGATAGACTTGACACTCGTGCGAGTGTTATTGTCTTTTCGTGCATGGGATAGTATTGCCAACGCAAAATAAACCAATATAAGAGTCGCTCCGCCCTTGGTATGCTTTAAGAAGTGACTGAAAAAACTCTAAATTTCTATTCAATAACCTAATATAACTTGTCTCATTCCTGATTTTTTCCCTTTCTTCTCTCCCATCCTTTCCTTTTACTTCGATTGATTGTATCTCACTTTATACGACAATGAATGTTCGGGTGATTGTCCGTCTTTGTGGGGTTTTTGGGCATATGCTCACATTTGTGTTCATGGATTTCGTGTGGATGCATAGTAATTTAAATGTTTTTGCGACCATGTAACTTGCTTCATTTTCTTATGTCTGGTTGGTTGGAAGAGATTGCCGCCTGGTAATAAGCCCACTAGATTGTGTTTGTTAAATAAAAGTGTTAAATAAATTAATGACGAACTGCGAGTTAAGTACCCTTCTAAGCCCATAAGGTCGATTAATGTTGCCGAGTAAAATATTATCTCTCGGCTATGCTCTTCAAAATGTTCTGAAATATAAACTTAAAGTATAAAAATAAATCAGACCTCCAATTCCGGCAAGATGGTTAACGTTTTACATTGCCTTGATCTCTTCTAATCCGATTTTATAACATAATTGATTTGTTTTGGGGGGCGCGTAAGGTTAATTTCATAACTTTCCACCCCTAAAATACAATCCGTGAAATATAACTGTGCTATACGCGTTAAGGGTCGATCGAGCGTGCCCGCGGGAGACGAGAAATAAAATCACCCAAAGAGCAAAAAGTTGAACCTTTAGCATATCCATTTCACCCGTAGATATATTTTATTTATTTTGTCGAGTTTTTGAATTATTTTCACGAATACCCCTTTTCATGAATCCATATGCGAATAATTACAGCGATGCCACAATCAATGAAAAATTCAAATGTAAAATAATACGAGTAAATAAATACATACATCCCACAATTTTACTGTGGGTTACTGCAATTTTCTTATCGCAACAGAAACCCTTCGCCTCTTCTATATCAATAAAACCTCTCATACAACTCTTCCGATTTCTCTGACTTCAAAAGTTTCCTTCTATCAAAAAATTATTAACTTAATCCAACGATACCTAGGAAAGGCAAGAAGTAAGAAAAATTTCTAAGTGTTGTTACGTCATATTTTCCTATCAATCTTGTGAAAGGAAAGTATGGTGATATGTGCATACTCCCTGTTTACCTTAACAAGGAATTGACGTGATGGTATGCATCAATGTATGTGTTTTATAATTTTGCGATCAAATCAAAGTGTTGTTTTGTGTTTTATACATACATACCATCATAGTGTTTTAGGTAGGCAGATTATTCGAGAACAGCGTAATGGTTTTGTCCTTTTACAAGGCGGAAAAAATGACTGTGTCATTCGTGGGCAATAGCCCAGTGCAAGGTTTAAACCGGTAACCTTCTGCATTGAAGTCCAGTGCGTTGCCGCTCGGCCATGTACCTCACGAGACCATAATTAACGTTTCGAGTGCAATAATACCATGCTGAATTTTGAAAGAGAAATGTATAACAATGTTCCCCAACCGGTGGTCCGCGGCCCGGTGCCGGGCCGCAAACAGTATGCCAAATTTCAAGAAATTCACCATGCAAAATATTAAATATAGGATTTTCATCCATGTCCTCAATAAAATCGAAACAAATGAATAGACTGGACGTGAATGCAGCACTTCGTCTGTCAAAGGCAGCACTGCAGCCAAGAATATCCAATATATTAGCAAAGATGCAACAGCAGGTTTCGCATTAGTTTTTTGAAAAAACCCCATTGTTTTTGTTACATTTTAATTTTATCAGACAATGTTACAATTAAAATTGTTGCAACAGCAGGTTTCGCATAAGTTTGTTGAAAAAACCCCATTGTTTTTGTTAAATTTTAATTGTGTCTGTTAAAACTGTTTAACAGTTATATGTATATTTGTTAATTATATTGTAGTTACATACGTCCATCTGTCACAATATACAATAAGATTAAAAAAATATTACAATAAATAAAAAAAACATTTTTATTTCGGTACTAGCTGTACCCAGCCACGCGTTGCTGTGGCTCAGTCTGGTTAAATGTAAAAGAAAGAAAAGAGAAAGCACACGTTTCAATTGTGTTTAATTTCACAATGCGTATACAATATTTTTGATGTATTGTATACAATATTTTTGATGTCTTGTATACAATCTGGGTATACAATATTTTTGATGTCTTTCAGGCACTCTCAGTCTGTCGCGTTTATCACCGTGCTTGCAAATGATCGCGTCACTCCAAGAGGTCAATTCACGATATGATTTGAATTCAAATCAAAGATCGATTGCACTGAAAAAGAAGAAAAATAGTTATAACAAAAACATATAAAATTGCGAAACATTAAAAAACGAACTCAATAATATTGTTAAGTTCGGATACATCTTTGTTCTTGCCGCCAACAATAGCTCACTTAGCTAATCGTGATTCTTATAATTGATTTGAATATAGGGAAATACTTTTTCAAACAATTCCTCTTTTAACGTCACTAAATTGCAGAAGTTCTATTACCGTCATTTACAACTGCATCTCGCAAATCAACGTATACTTCAGAGCGAAGCTTGGTCCGATTCAAACGGATGAATATCAAATTTTATCAACTTTAATATAGGCCTCGATTGTAATAAATAGCAAGTTATTTAGGTAAATACATCACATAAAACTAATAATAAATCTTGTTACAAATTAGCAAAAATGGGCAGTTCGTTAAAAATCTAATGTGACTTTTTTTTAAATTTAGTTTGTATAAAACATACACAGATATATACCATTAATTCAAATGAAAATCAATAATAACAAAAATAACAAAAACCGGTTTAAAAAACCCGAATTGAAAGATATTTAATATTCGGAATTAAAATAAATTGAAATCTATATTGCGTGTCTTGCCGTTACATTCAACAGGGGGCGCTCTTATTATATTGTCTGTTTTATATACAACTGTTTATTAAATTTCACAATGCTTGTGGATAAACAATATTTTTTGTTAAAAAGCAATTCTTCTTTTGACGTCACTAAGTTGCAGAAGTTATGAGGCAATGAAATTCGTCCTGAGATCAGATCAACTGGTACCTTTCCATTCCCGATTTCCAGCAATTGATGTGAGAATATCTCAGCTGATCGATCGTTTTGCAACTGGACATGCATATTTGTAGTTAATTTCAACGTCTTTACGTCTCGCCACAAAATAGAGTATTTCAGGCAAGCATTTATTTCATCCGCCGGTGTCGATCGAGGAATTACAGGTAATGTTTGCCTGAAATCTCCTGCAAGCAATATAAATGCGTTCCCAAATGGTCTGATGTTTCCACGCAAATCTCGCAATGATCGATCAAGAGCTTCGAGCGACTTTTTGTGTGCCATTGTGCATTCATCCTAAACAATAAGTTTGCATTTCTGCAATACTTTTCCCATGCCGGATGCTTTGGAAACGTTGCACGTGGGAGTTTCAATGAATCGCATGTTCAATGGCAATTTCAAAGCGGAATGAGCAGTTCTTCCACCTGGTAGAAGTGTCGCAGCTATTCCTGACGACGCAAGAGCTAAGGCTATGCCATTTTGGCATCGAATTGCTGCCAGAATCAATCTAATTAGGAACGTTTTACCAGTTCCTCCTGGCGCATCTAAGAAGAAGATTTCTCCAACCCCTTTATTGACAGTCATTAGAAAGTCAGTATAATAAAAATTAGTAATTAAAACGTCAGTTGAGAGAAAACAATATATTCGATTTATAAAAAAAATCAACAGCTTACCATTTTACAGTTGACAAATTTGCCCCAATACGATGTGCTGGGCTGAAAAAGCTAGGGTGTGAAAACATCTGGTGTCCCCGTGGCTGGGTTCGCCCTATATTGGTGGGGTGTATCTTGGCCGAAGGGATGCTATTAGATGAGCCCACACCTTTTGATAGCTTCTGTATATAATGTATTATCTGCAATTTATGTGTTTTAAAAGTGTTATTTAAATATTATCTGGACATACTATGCTGCTATCAATAAACCTATTATTTATTTATTTATTTATGTAACAACGTTCAGTAAGAAAAAAGAAAGTTAAAACATATAAAATTGTGAAACATTAAAAAAAGAACTGAGCAGCGTAAAAGTTTGTTTTAATTTTCATTCATACAATACATTAGAAAGTCAGTATAATAAAAATTAGTAATTAAAACGTCAGTTTAGAGAAAACAATTTTTCCATTTATAAAAAATCAACAGCTTACCATTTTACAGTTGACAAATTTGCCCCAATACGATGTGCTGGGCTGAAAAAGCTAGGGTGTGGGCTGCAAAACATCTGGTGTCCCCGTGGCTGGGTTCGCCCTATATTGGTGGGGTGTATCTTGGCCGAAGGGATGCTATTAGATGAGCCCAGACTTTTTGATAGCTTCTGTATATAATGTATTATCTGCAATTTATGTGTTTTAAAAGTGTTATTTAAATATAATCTGGACATACTATGCTGCTATCAATAAACCTATAATTTATTTATGTAACAACGTTCAGTAAGAAAAAAGAAAGTTAAAACATATAAAATTGTGAAACATTAAAAAAGGAACTGATCAGCGTAAAAGTTTGTTTTAATTTTCATTTTTTTTGCGATATTTCTACGGGTACTTCTTTCTAATGTACCACCAAATAATTTATTTATTTAATTAATGACATAAAAGTGTCTTTATATACAAATGAACATGTGACAGGTTATACAAGTACTTAAAATTATTGACAAATAATACAACTTTATCTTAAATTAACATGTGTACTTTTCTTTTTGAAAAAAGTTAGGTTAACTTTTGAAATATGAATCAATAATGAAAGTTTTTCATCAAATATAATTCTTAAGTCCATTATTTTTTAAACTTACAACTTACCACAACCACTCAAGTCAATTTTATGACAATATAACTATTTTTTATTATTTTTTATCAAGTTTTTTATTAACGACGTAAGATCGCGTCACAATGATAATATAAAATGCGTCACAATGATAATATAAAGCTTGGTTCGTGTCTAGAATAAATATATTTACGAAAAAAAAACCTGTATTATTTATAAAATTTATAAAATATGTATTATATATAAAATTTATTATTTAATATTAAAGATAAAATTATTTTATATTTTATGTATATAGACTTATTTGAATAAAAATATTCATCACGAAATGTCAAAATAGAATATGGTCAACTGTCAAAATGTTTAGTTGATAAAATTTATTATTTATGAAATATGTATTAGTTATAAAATTATATTAATTACTAAACGTCAAATAGAATATGGTCAACTGTCAAAATGAGATTCGTCTTGTCCCCGACAGGTTCGCATAGATATTTCTTTTTGATTTAAAAAAAAATTTATATACACTGATATATATATATATAAATAAAAATCAAAAAACATTTCCGTTGACGAATATTAACTTTACTCAAAATTTCAAAGCGATCGGTAGAGAACTTCCGGAGATTAGCTACCAATAATTAACGAACATTTACATTTTTATTTATATAGATTAGTGGTCCGCGAAAAATGTTTGCTTTTTTTACCGGTCCACAGGTCTAAAAAGGTTGGGGAACACTGATGTACAATACACATTTTTATTTTTCAATAACACAAATGTACAATATACATTTTTATTATTCAATAAAACAAATGTACAACTTTCTTTTACATTTTTTAATAACACAAATATTCAATATATATTTTTATTTTTTGTATTACATTTTTTCACACGCATATACACACGAAAATATTATGAAACTTACATTAAAACGAAATTTAAATATGTCATTGATTTGCGCCCCGCCTGTACTCCACTTGTGTATAAACAAGAATGTTTTTTGAGATAATATTTCCTCGCATAGGCTTATCCGTTTAGTTTATAGAGCAAGATTCTGTTTGGATAGGAAACCTTTTCAAAAGTGGAGACCATTTCTATGAAACTATTTTTATCGCCACCGTTTTCTTTAACGTTTCAATCATTGTCATTTTCAAAACAGAATTATTGGATCAATCTCATAGTTTCATCGAGACATTTTATTCAAAATATTACTTCAAAAGTTAGACATCGTTATTACTGGGCCTAGTAATCAAGGATCTTCTCGACATTTCAACAACAATCCTGCTCATCTACGTCAACCGCTCAACCAATCAACTAAACGCGCACTCCTTTCCGCAGACGTTACATGCATGTGGATCGTACTGAGCCACCAGGTCAAGTTGATTGTTCATTATATAATATATCTGGGTGTTGTAACATTAAGAGCCAAAAAAATAAAAGCTCTCCTACTCCCACGATCTTGAGTCATTCAGTCCTCAAGCATAAAGTCACCAACTCCCACAAACTGTCCTTACAGCACTTCATCTGCCTACCAAACTTTCAATTGCCTATTACTACAAGGTACGTTTTGGTATTCTGTGATCGCCATGCGTATCATATGTCCAATCCACCTCAATTTCATATTTTCGACAATCATATGCCCGATTGGTTTACAGTTAGAGTATTTCAAAGCCAGCATCATTCCACCGCAAGACATAAATACTTCTTTATTCTACTTGTTTATTTACGTGATTCATCAATACCTGGCAAATTGCATAATTTCATCCATCCATGTATGTCTTAAGAACGTTCGTGTGTATTTAAGGTGATTTGTCATCACTCCAACACATTCTTGGTCTATAGATTATTTGACATACAAATAATGTGGTCTACCCATTTCCTTTTTATCTCAGCAATCTTATCCACTATTTTTTTCATTTGGTAACATATAAATGTCGAATGGGATAGTATGGGGATTACTGGAGGTAGTGTTGGGGGAGAGTGAAGATGGATTGCAGAATTTGACAAGTTAATTATATGAGAGATGCAAAGAGAAATATCTGAGGATGAATGTGACAAAATCTAAAGTTATGAGGGTAGAAAAGTGTTAAAGGAAAAGTAAATGCGATGTATGGGTTAGTTATGAAAGATTGGAGCAAGTTGAAGGATTGTGCTTTTTGGATTTGTGTTCTCAGATGATGGAAGAGTTAAGAGGGATATCGAACGATAGAAACGACGTCATTGGAGCACTAAAACATATATACATGAACCAGGCAGTATCAAAATCTGCTAAGATGATAGTCCACAATAGTATTTTTATGCTAAGTTTGATATATGAGGGTGAAATGTGGACGTGGAAATGACAGGAGTCAAATAAATGCTGTAGAAATGTTTGTATTAAGAAGATTACATAAAATGACAATGTTTGACAAAATACAAAATGAAGTGATAAGTAACGAATGTGAACTAAAGACTGACGTGTTAAGTAAGAGCACGCCGAAATGTTTTGGACTTGTGGAACGAATGAATCAAAAAAGACTGACAAAACATATGTTAAGCTCAGATGTGAGTAGAAAGCGTGTAAGAAGAAGACCAAGGAAATTATAGTTGAATCAAATAAGTGAGATTCTGAAAGGGGGAAACCTAGGAAGTCAGAAAAGGTGTATGGATGTGGAAGATGTAAAAGATGTATGTTGAGATATGAAATTCTGGTGTTTTATCCTTTCTGTCTACCCAGACAGGGAGACTGCCTGATGGTATATACGCGTGTTCTCGTATTTCCAACAACACATCATCGCGCTATGTTAAATTCACTTCGTAAAAGCTTTAAAAAATATTTAATCAACCCACATTTGTCTTTCAGTCAAGCATAAAGTTGTAATTTTGCATTTGATCTCAAAAAATACTGATATCGTTGTAAATGAACTTCTTATATTTCCGACGATATTACTTTTTTAAACCTATAAAAATATACTAACCATCATCAGGCTAAGTATACATACTGAAAATAAAGGAACACAATTTCATAAAATACTTTTGAAAAGATAATGAAATTCATGAAAAAATATATAAGCTAGAAAATAGCGTATAAATGAAAAATACGAGTATTAAGCCGGGTTTTATGCTACGTATATACTATATAGCTCAATGCGACTTTGGTGGTTGTAATATTTTAGCTAACCTTAGCGGTTTCGTACAAAAATTTTGAATCATCTAGCGGTCGTTAAATTATACAACAGTTTGACGGCCGTTACTTGTTCTCGCCATGCCTATGCTAAAATGTACAAAATAACTGGATATCATAAATCCGGATCACGTCAATTTTTTTAGACTTTTTTATATCAATAAGAAGCAGCAAGAAATTTTATATCGGACCACGTTTATAGAATTTTATTGATTTTTTATTAACATAATAATAAAAGATGTTTGAAAAAATAAAAGTATTGAAAAGAAACACTTGAATAATCATATTATATGAAAGGTGTTTCAAAAAATAAAAGCATAGAAAATATACACTTTAATAATCAAATTACATGAAAGATGTTTGAAAAAATAAAAGCGTTGAAAAGAAACACTTGAATAATCATATTATATGAAAGATGTTTCAAAAAATAAAAGCATAGAAAATATACACTTTAATAATCAAATTACATGAAAGATGTTTGAAAAAATAAAAGCGTTGAAAAGAAACACTTGAATAATCATATTATATGAAAGGTGTTTCAAAAAATAAAAGCATAGAAAATATACACTTTAATAATCAAATTACATGAAAGATGTTTGAAAAAATAAAAGCGTTGAAAAGAAACACTTGAATAATCATATTATATGAAAGGTGTTTCAAAAAATAAAAGCATAGAAAATATACACTTAAATAATCAAATTACATGAAAGTAGTTTGAAAAAATAAAAGCATTGAAAAGAAACACTTGAATAATCATATTGTATGAAAGGTGTTTCAAAAAATAAAAGCATAGAAAATATGCACTTAAATAATCAAATTACATGAAAGTAGTTTGAAAAAATAAAAGCATTGAAAAGAAACACTTGAATAATCATATTATATGAAAGGTGTTTCAAAAAATAAAACCATAGAAAATATACACTTAAATAATCAAATTACATGAAAGATGTTTGAAAAAAATAAAAGCGTTGAAAAGAAACACTTTAATAATCATATTATATGAAAGGTGTTTCAAAAAATAAAAGCATGGAAAATATACACTTTAATAATCAAATTACATGAAAGATGTTTGAAAAAATAAAAGCGTTGAAAAGAAACACTTGAATAATCATATTATATGAAAGGTGTTTCAAAAAATAAAAGCATAGAAAATATACACTTTAATAATCAAATTACATGAAAGATGTTTGAAAAAATAAAAGCATTGAAAAGAAACACTTGAATAATCATATTATATGAAAGGTGTTTCAAAAAATAAAAGCATAGAAAATATACACTTTAATAATCAAATTACATGAAAGATGTTTGAAAAAATAAAAGCATTGAAAAGAAACACTTTAATAATCATATTATGTGAAAGATTTTTGAAAAATAAAAGCATCGAAAAGACACACTTTAATAATCATGTTATATAAAAATACAATCTCTTTCCCCCTCATGTTTAATTTCTATTCTCAAATACAATAGACCTGCTAGCCCACTAACCAGGAATTCCTGTTTTTCGTCACCCATATTATCACATGTGTCAATTGTAATACACTCTTGTCTTTGAAGAAAATATCAAAATAACAAACTTTATACTGAAAAAGCGATACTTGATTTACGTTTTTTCAGTTTAAAGAACACACATTTTAGAAAATCAACATGTCGGAAATAATAAATCACTCTCCTATGATAATCTATATAAATAAAAATGTAAATGTTCGTTAATTATTGCTAGCTAATCTCCGGAAGTTCTCTACCGATCGCTTTGAAATTTTGAGTAAAGTTAATATTCGTCAACGGAAATGTTTTTTTATTTTTATTTATATATATATATCAGTGTATATAATTTTTTTTTTAAATCAAAAACAAATATCTATGCGAACCTGTCGGGGACAATGACTAACTAGATTTGTGACACATGTCAAATTTCATTTTCGACGTTTCGGAGTTTATATCAAATATTTAATTATTAGTCTATATAAATAAAATATTTAATAATTTAATGTTTAAAAATAAATAATAAATTTTATATATAATAAATGTTTTATTTTTGAGTCGAGACACGAACTGATAATAAATTTATTACAGGCGAAAAATAGGTTAGAATCCAAGATACGTCAAACTAACATTTGTGTTAATAAGGATAAGTTCCATTGTGTCATAGCAGCTTGAGAAAATCTTAATATGGCTGAATCAGGACTTTATAGCGCAAGCGCAGGAAATATATTTGACAGAACTAATACTAAATTTGTAAAAAATATCCAACTAATATTTTATCTGTTTTCAAATCTTTCGAGTATCGTTAAAATAAATATAATCGCTAAAACAAATATAGCTTATATTTATAAAAAGATCTAAAATAAAAATAACTTATATGTATAAAAAGATCGAGGATCGCTAAAATAAATATAACTTATATAGTATGTATAAAAAAACAGATGCGTGATACTCTCACGTGGTAGAAGTGAAACTTCTTAGCTCTTAGGAAAAGTTGATTTTACGCATTGCTTTTTTTCCATTTGTTAACGATTTTTTTAGGATTAGGAAATGATTCTGTGGAATTTAATTCAAGAAAGTCTCTTTTAATTTAATAAAAAATTATTTTTTTTATTTTTAATAATAAATAATAATAAATAATAATATAATACACTTAATAAAATGAAATTTAATATTAAATATATTAATATTTTTATATTTATATTAAATTTATTATTTTTAAATAATTATTTAATTATTTATAGCTTAACTATTTTAATTATATAAAATATTATTTTATTATATAATTTTTTTTGTATAGCGCCATCTGCGTTAATTTATCCGCCATTTTCATTTCGTAATGTGCGTTGTTGACATATCTACCTCTAAGAATATCTTTTTCACTTAGTATTTTTAACTTATTTTTTTATTTTTCTGTTCAATTAGCGGTAAAATTTAATTTTATTGATTGATTTTCGTTTGAATTCAAATCATATCGTGAATTGATCTCTTGGAGTGACGCGATCATTTGCTTCACAGAGACAACATGATGCTGGTATGTACATTTTTGACAAACGTCATATTTATTTTAAACGAACTGACAAATTTTTGCTAATTTGTAAAAAGATGTATTAATGTGTCATTATTGTTTGTTTTTTGTAATATATTTACCTAAATAACTTGCTATTTATTAGAATCGATATTTATTGTTCATTAATGACGCGATCAAACATGTCACATCCAAATTAAATTCGTGCGTAGTTTGCAATGTTTGCAATGTCTTTCCTTAACATTTAATTAATTCCAATAACCTCTTTTTTTGCTTAACATTTAATTCGTTCCAATTATCTCCGGATTTACTTAACAATACTCCTATTGGACAAATATTTGACAAATGCGTGTCCAGCTGCAAAACGATTGATCAGCTGAGATATTCTCACATCAATTGCTGGAAATTGGGAACGGAAATTTCATTGTCTCATAACTTAATGTTTCACTCATATTTTTAAAGGTTTACAATTTTATATGTTTTTGCTATAACTTTCTTTCTTCTTTTTCAGTGCAATCTATCTGCTTTAGTTCATCAAAATGTCGAGGAAGCAGCAGAACAACGTGTAGCCAGACTTGAGGATGCACGGTTGCGAGCACGGCGATCGCGTTCTGCAGTTTCAGAACTGGTTCGTTCTCAACAGAATGTACGCGACAGGCTGATAGTGACTGAAATAGGTCATTAGGAATATCAAATGTTTCTTTTTTTATATAGAGTTTAATTTTATCTCTATGTTTATATTTCAAATCTATCAAATCGTATGTAGAAATGGAGATTTTTTAAATTAGTTTGATATTCATCCGTTTTAATCAAACCAAGCTTCGCTCTGAAGAATACGTTCATCTGCGAGATGCAGTTGTAAATGACGGTAATACAACTAACGTTGGAAGACTAACGATTTGGCCATCTTCATATACAGGCAGTCTACGTCATATGCACGAGTACGCTCAATATGCAATTGCGTATGTTCATTACTACGGGTGTCCAGACCTATTCACTACATTCACATGCAATCTAGCTTGGGACGATATACAACAGCTCATGGTAAAACATGAAGTGTTTGGGTCTGTGCGCTGCTGGATATACTCAGTGGAATGGCAAAAGAGAGGATGGCCTCATGCGAATATATAGTACCAATCTGGATCTATAACAAAATCACTTCAAACGAAATCGACAATGTAATGTGCGCTGAAATACCCGATGCCGACGTCGATAAGGATTTGCATGAAGTTGTGACGAAAAATATGATACATGGACCTTGCGGTACACTGAATCCAAATTCACCATGCATGATAGACGGAAAATGATCTAAACGATATCCTCGAGCATTAGTATCCAACACAGTTACAGGAAACGATGGATATCCTTTATACAGAAGAAGATCAACAGAAGATGGCGGGAAATTAGCAACCATACAAATGTGAAACGGTGACATCGAAGTAGACAACCATTGGGCTGTTCCATATTCGCCTTTGCTATTCAAAAACATACAAAGCGCACATAAACGTGGAATACTGTAACCCCGTTGAATCGATCAAATACATTTGTAAGTACGTGAATAAAGGCAGCTACATGGCAGTTTTTGGCGTGCAACCAGAATGTGGGATGGGAATGCGGTAATACATATCGATGAAATCGCACAGTATCAGGCTGGAAGATACATAAGCAGCAATGAAGCTGTATAGCGAATTCTTTCATTTCCCATACATGAACGCCAGCTGTTGTTCATTTAGCAGTACATCTAGAAAATGGACAACGCGTTTATTTCACAGCTGCAAATGTGCAACAAATAGCCCTGAATCCACCGGCTACAACGTTAAATGCTTTCTTCACGTTATGTAAAAATGACACGTTGGCGAAAACACTACTGTATCACTGATTGTGACGTCAAAAGAAGAATTGGTGAAAAAGTATTTCCCTACATTTAAATCAATTATAAGAATCACGATTGGCATAGTGAACGAGCTATTGCTGCCGCCAAGAACAAAGACGTCTACGAACTTAACAATATTATTCAGTTCCCTTTTTTAATGTTTCTCAATTTTATATTTTTTTGTTATAACTTTCTTTCTTCTTTTTCAGTGCAATCGATCTTTCATTTGAATTCAAATCATATCGTGAATTGACCTCTTGGAGGGATACGATCATTTGCGAGCACGGCGATAAACGCGACAAACTAAGAGTGGCTGAAAGACATCAAAAATATTTTATACCCACAAGCATCATGAAATTAAACATATTAAAAACGTATGCTTTTTCTTTTCTTTCTTTTCCATTTAACCAGACTGAGCCACAGCAACGCGTGGCCGGGTACAGCTAGTACATAAATATAAATATTTCTGCATATCAACACAACAATTTATATGTACTCGTACATAGTTATTTGTTTAGTCAGACACTGTTTACGAGTATTTCACTTTATATCGTGGTATAGCCCTACCGGTTTCAAGGTTTTTACCTCGCCACCAGGGGAGCAAAACCTGGTGAAAACCTTGAAACCGGTAGGGTTATACGGTTATATAACTAAACAAATTACAATGTCTGTATCGGATGTATACGTCACCATAAAACATAAATATTTTCTTGTTGTTTATGTTAGTAGAATGTTGGTATTTTGATGTATAAATTCTTGGATATATTTTGATGTTATTCGGTATTTTTCGATTTTTTTATGTATATTTAATGTTTGTTGAGGTCCGCGCTGTGTCGCGACCGTAACGGATATGTGACGTATGCACGGCCATCGCGAGACAGTATCGCGAGTTTGCTGGCCTATGCATGCGCAAAACTTGCGAAAATTGTGATATTTTGCGAGTTGTGACGGCATGCACGGGTAAAAACAGGCGCTTGCATAGATTACATCGGACTTGTACAAGGCCATCATACGTCATCTAAAAAAAAAATCTTTACACACCACCACCCAAATTTCCTAAAAAAAAAACATACCAAGCCCGTTCAAACACACCAGATGAAGGAGTAAGGTGTCCGTAAATCGGACCGACACTCCGAGAGAAAATCATCAACTTGGCCTCAGATGACGTACGCCATCCCGGTCTGGGGCCATGTGGCCGAAACCCATATGCGCAAACTCCAGGTGTTGCAAAACAAGGCAATGCGCACCATTATGGATGCGCCCTACTTTGTCAGCAACAAACGGCTTCACGAAGACCTAGATCTCCCCACCATCCGAGAATACGCGATCTCTCTGGCCGAGAGGTTCTACAGCTCTCTCTCGACTCACCCGAACCCCCTAATCAGCTCACTCACGGACTACGACGTGAACGCAAATCTTATTCACCCCAGGCCCAAACAAATGCTTCGAACGACCCCCCGACCCCCTATTCGGAACGGTAGGCGCCGAATAGTGTCCAGTGCACATACTCGCACTTTATAAGGCATCTATCTTACCTCCATATTTATATATGTACAACTATTTATTCTAAAGTCACAGCGTTCTCCCCCACCCCCATCTTCGTAATATATTTATAATTATTCAAATATCTATGTCTATGTATACATCACTATCCTTTCTCTCTCTGTATTCATATTTATCAACGCTCGTGACATATAAAAATACAAGTATATTATTATGTAACCTATATGTATCTATAACCTTAATGTATGTACCAAACTCTATCCCTCCTCTCTATACAAAATTTTCTAACACCCACACCAAACAATCCAAAAATTAATTTCCCAAAGTCCGTTTTTACACAACCGATGAAGGAGTAAGGTGTCCGACAATCGGACCGACACTCCGAGCTAACCATCAACTTGGAGATGAGTGATCGGCTGCACATAAGAAAGTGCGCCAAAAGTCGAAAATATTTAATCCACTCTGTCTAATGCCTTTTACTTGCGACCATCTACTACCTGCTAAAGAGGAATTTCTTCTACTTCTCACCGACCTGCTACTTTCCACCGTGAACTGAATTATCCGAGCATCGAGCAGCAGCCACCCACCTTTTGCTACAGTTCTTTGTACCGGTGCCGTACAGATAGGGTTATACGGTTATACTACTTAACAAATTACAATGTATTTAAACCTTCACAGTGTTAATGCCTTAACTATAAATAATATAATATATACATAATAAAATCCCTAATACTATTTCTGAATTTAACAATCTCTTCCAACCAACCAAAGGGAATTTTAACGGGAATTAAAATGAAAATTAGTATTAACCACTTTTAAAAAAAATTATCAACGAGAATCGAACAACAAACTCCCGCATTGGAGGACAGGCGTTTTACCAACTAGACTATGAAAATGGTCAGCAGTGAATATTGTTTTAATTAATCAACCAAAATAATTGGCCTGTCCACATACCATGTATATATTTATTTTAGAAATTTCTTTTTTCAGTAACACCCGATTTTCATGATGTATTGAGTCGCTGAGCAATCCAGATTTTCGAATTTTTACTGTACATAGCTCAGATAACGCCTTGGGCCCATCATAACAAAGCCGCCGTTACGGCGTAGCGGCCTAACGAGGCAGCGCACCTGTTAACGGTGACTCGATACTCTGTAACGAGTGTCGTAACATAAAGTATGTTAGTTACAACCAAAACGAGAGTAGTGTTACTATTTGTGATACGTAAAAGAAACAGGAAAGTCATGTTAGCATAGTTCATTTTATAGACTAGCCAAAAAGTTAGGTAAGTTCTGAAATTAACGATTTTCTGATTTTTTTACCGAAATAATACAAATGAATTAACGACTTCAGCTCGTAAGAACCAAAACGTATTATTTTAAAAATTTTGGCAATTTAGTACAAATAAACATTTTTTCTATTTGTATGTTACCGTTTAACATACCATATTTGAACTGGAAGAATAATAATAATAATAAATAAATACAGGTTTATTGATAGCAACATAGTATGTACATAATACATTTAGACACATTTCAAGAACACATTTAAAAGAGAATACATTAAAAACCAGAAGCTATCAAAAGGTCTGGGCTCATCAAATAACATCCCCCGGCCAAGATACACCCCACCAATATAGGGCGAACCCAGTCACGGGGACACCAGATGTTTTTCAGCCCACACCCTTGAACACGTAGAACAAGAAGACAAAAAAAAACACAGAAAATAAATAGATGACAAAAAAAATACATTCAAGAGAGAAAACATTGAAAGGTCCGGGCTCATCCCTCAAACATTCCTCCGGCCGAGATACACCCCACCAATGTAGGGCGAGCCCAACTACAAAGGCATTGGGGGGCTTCCACCCCACACCCCCGCATATCTAGATTAAATAATAAATAAAAAAACAAAAACGGATGATAGAAAACAAAATAAAAAGTAAACCAACATATACCACCTCAGGTTAACTGTCAGCAAGAACGGAAAAAAGAAAAGCCTCAAAGGAGTCCAACTTTTACAAAATGACAAATGGGAAATGAAATAGTTGAAACAACATTGAAATAGTTAAGCAGTAATACATTGAAATAGTTAAGCAGTTTTAAAAGAATGAATGAGAAGATGACGCACAAACACGTACGCACAATCCCCGATTCACCACCAGCGAAAAAAGAGAAAAGAAAGAAAAGAAAAAGCAAATAAGAGACCTATTAACCACTGAGAAACCCATTAACCACCCAGAAGAAGACATGTTAAAGAAGACATATTGAAGAGCTTTGAAGAGCTGGAATTCATCTTTTTTGCAGCCCCATCAATCGAGCTTTCGGGTTTAGAACCGCTAAAGTATTACCATCAAATACAAATTGACTAAAAATTTAAATTTTATTCGCGAATGAGTCACATGTGAACATTTAAGAAATGTATTAAGACATTCACATTGTGGAGGTTTAAATACATTGTCATTTGTTTTATCAAACACTGCTTATTCCACTTTATGTGGAAAAAACAGTGTTTGATAAAACATAAAGTGGAATCAACAGTGTTTGATAAAACAAATTAAAATTTAATAAATATTTATATGACTATCTTTTTAGGAAAGGTCTTAATGAAATTTAACACTAGCCACCCTATGATAGATAGTGAGTGACCAGGACTTACATAATAAAATAATTTTATAGCTAATTACAAAAAATAACCTAGCAGATTTTGCATAATTTTATTGTAAAACATACATTTTTCACTGGATGCTGGGCGTCCAGCATAGTGGCTGGCGGAATTGTTTAGCACAGTAAAGCAAGTGTTAATCTAACTACACTACACCTAACGCTGAATTTGTTACTGTCACATATCAAAAGATCTACAATGGTTTCTTTGTAGTTCGACTTTTCTTGTTAATTTTTATTCACTTTTCTAACCCAATATAATTTTTTAAATATATGGAGATTTAGGGAAGTACCCAATTTTATTATCACAGTCACCACCTGCCTATCCTTATATTCAGCTTGTTATTATTTTTTCGTAATATGAGTTTATAATCGGCCAATAAGAAAGATTTCGATTCCCGAGCAATTTCGCCCTTGAAAAGAATTTGTCTAAACCGTTCTATATAAAATGCCCTTTGATAAATATAATTAAGCACGGAACTCACGGTTAGGTATACGTCATAAAGAGGCAGCAACATTCACTAGATCAACATCAAAATTATCGATTTTCTACAGTTTTCTCGAAATAATGTTAATTTGTCTAAATCAGGCCTGCACAATATACGGCCCGACCACCACTCACTCTGCGACCCGCTATGACTTTTATGAAAACGCATAATATTAAAATAAATACTAAAATAATATTCCGTTCTTTTTAGATTTTTAATATTATGAATAGAATATACAAGAAATAAATATTTATTTCATTATTAAAATAATCATTAATCTATTTTTTGTAAAAAAAATATATTTTTCTCCACGTACGCATTAACACGTTCGCTGCTAAAGACGCCCCTGGGGCGTCAACACATTCTTTGTAGAGACGCTGATGACGCCCGTTGCGCGTCATTCGATTCTCTTTGTTTGTATGGTACCGAATATTTTAAGATTTTAAGGTTGCCTCGTTGATCGAGTTTTCGAGTTTATAACTGCTGAAGTAAGTACGGAACTCTCAGTTAGCAATACTACTCCACACGTAAAGAGGTAACAACACTCACACGCGTCTAGCGTGCTTGTATTTTTTTATTTATTTTTTTATCACCTTTGCACGGATTTCTCCTGTTACACAAAGAGGGTCTGCTGCTAGCGTTAGCTTATTCGTTAGTAATAATATCAGCCAGGATTCTTCTCATACTGCTAGACGGTACCGAGAATATATCAACCGTGTCATTCAGTTGGTTCAATATCTCTATACCACGCGTGACTGGGTGTTTAGCCATGATATTCGTCCTGTAAGTTGGTATGTAGAACAGAGGGCGATTCCTTGCACGGCTATATTTATTGGGTACATATAAACTTAGTGCTTCTAGAATCGCGGGACAGTCAAAGCAACCTTGGAAAACCTTTATTAGGAATATCGCAATGAATTCTTGCCTTCTTGTTTCGAGGCTTCTATAGTTACACACCGGGAGAAGTTCGGCATGGTAAGCATATTTTGGGTAATCGGCCTTTGTTCTGTACCATAGATATCTGAAGATTTTCTTTTGTATTTGTTCTATATTTTGTTGTTACCATATGTGCTCTTTTAGCAGACTGGAACCCTTCTTTATTATTGTACCATCAAATATAAAACCCGAAATCTGCGTCAATAAACAAGTCAATGAATTATAAAACGTGATGTTTTTATGGAAGTTAATTTATTGGATTAACACAAAAGAATATTGGCACTAAGGTACATGAAAATAAGCGGTGTCTTCTCCAGTAGTACTCAAACCATGGTCCCCGGAACTGTTGTGGTTCGTAAACAGTTTGTTGCTGGACCCCTGCGAGAGTTAGCGTTTCAAATGTTATTTTAGTCTAAAAAGAAAAAAATGGTCATTCAAACTCTCTTCTTTCCGCGTAAAAATTATATTATTTTTTTTTCACAAAAATACTGGTTTGCAATGAGTTGAAATGAAAATTAAAATTAGTCACTGAAAACAGAAGGTTTGAAAAAGCACTGGTATATGTCGAAAACAGAAAGTTGGAAAAGCCCTGGTATATCCTGAAAACAGAAGGTTGGCAAAGCCCTGGTATATCCCGAAAAAATCACACTTGTGAATAATTTTACAGACTTTAATTAAAAAAAGATGGAGTTAACATTTTACTAATTTTAGAAAAGTTATACAAAACGGCAAATTTAGAGAAATTAGATATATCTAAAGCGATTATCAACAATAATCCAGTAATAAATAACCGAAAATGCAAAAAGATCAACCCTGATTATACAATATATAATACTTTGGGTTTATCATAGGGGTAAAGTGGTGACCCGCGGGTCAATTGTGCCCTCCGTTCAATTCTCAGGACCCACGCCATCTTCAAGTATATACGAGTATGTTACGTACATTTATGAAATACATATGCGAATTGATTGGGCTAATCAAATCGATATGTCACGAGTAAAATATGTGATTTTTGTGTCCCCATCAGGGGCGGCTGGTGTCATAAGTAGAGGATGTTCTTTTGAGGCTTTAAAATGAAAACTATGGATTTCAAATTTGATTTAGCACTAAAGAAATTATTCACTTTTCTGTTTTGTCTACAGGAAGTGAATTTATTGAATTTCGGAAAATCTAGTCTTTTGAAAATTATCCTAATCTTAGAAAAATTACACAGCATTATGTTTGTTGCTTTGACAATTTGTGAACAACCCTTTTTATAGATATATAATAAATAATCTTAAAAACAGCCAAGATTATACGGTTATATAATCGTGTAATAATAAATTACTTTCGTTATATTTGAGATATTTTTTATTCATAAAATAGCCCAGATGTGAACTATGGAGTTAAAGTTGATATGTTAAGTAAATGAAGAAGAGCATTCTGAGATGGTTTGGACATGTGGAACGGATATAAGGAGAAGTACTAGCAAAACAAATATACAGGGCAAATTTGAGGGAAAGGTGTGTTAGAGGAAACCAAAGAAAAGTAGGGTTGGATCTAGTAAATAATATTTTGAAGGAAGAAAACTTAAAAAGTTAGAGAAATCGTAAAAGTTGTAAGGATGTAGAAGAGATGGAAAAGGTCTGTCGAGAAAGAAAAGTTTGCGCACTGTCCTATTTGCCTTTCTAGACATGGAAATGGCGTGATCAATGCTAGACGTGTAGATGGCGCCATACGTTATTTAAAAAAATGCTAAATCTTTCCGTTTTGGATAATGTTGTATTTCGCATAACAATTGACGCCTTGCTTTATTTTACTCAAATGCATCTACGATGTAATTGAAGTTTACATTCATTGTTCTTTTTTATAACCTATACATGATCGTATTTTCAACCTACGAAAGTACGATCATATAACTTCATACCAGAAGGCATTGAAGTGGTTGAATGTTAGAAAGAGACGCCAAATTCACATACTGTCTCTATTGTATAATATCCTTAACTGTTCCGCCGCACCCTCTTATCTCGCCGAAAATTTTCAGCGTCTTTCCAATCATGGATTAGCGCTACGCTCAAACAGAAATTGTTTATTGGCCTTTCCAGTTCATCGCTCTTCTTTCTTTACGTCGTCCTTGACTGTCTATGCAGTGAGACTCTGGAATCAGTTACAAACCAATATAAGACTCGCTCCGTCCTTGGCATGCTTTAAGAAGCGACTGAAAAAACTCTTAATTTCTAGTCAGTAAAATAACGTGTTTCATTCCTGATTTTTCTTTTCCTTTCCTCTCCACCATCCTTTCCTTTCCTTTTGATTGATGATATCTCACTTTATATGAAAAATAATGTTCGGGTGATTGTCCGTCTTTGTGGGATTCGTGGGCTTGTTCTCGCGTATATGTTTATGGATTTCGTGGGGATGGATAGTCATTTGAATGATTTATGCGACCACGTAACTTGCTTCATTTACTTTTATCTGGTTGGTTGGAAGAGATTGCCACCTGGCAATAAGCCCGCCAGATTGTATTGAAATAAAAGTGTTCAATAAAAAATTCAATAAATGAATCTTTGGGCGCCTCCTTTGGCGAACGCCTGATTTTGAAGTTTGCCTGTTAGCAAACAGGGCTCTTGACGTGATGGTATTTATGTAAGTGAAAAAGTCCTCGGTTGAGAATTCTTGCGCACCACTCGTCTACAGCATATGAAGAAATACTACAGTAACCTCGTCGACGAACTATTTATTAGAAAGGGATCCTTATTTGTTGTACCAGCGAGAATCTAACCCCATAACTCGGTCAACGATCATTTAAAAAAAACACCCTTAAAAGGTTTATTTCAGTTATCTTACGTCAAACTTTTTAAAATACATTTCATGTAACTTCAATTAAAAGACAGATTTTTTTTCGCATAAATCAGTATAAAAACTTACAACCCTTTGTTTCGTGCCTCATAATAAAAAAAAATCCTAGAAACGACTTTTGAAACCTAGACAGGATATCCATCTCCATTACTCATAATTAAAAAAGGGATTTATGAAGATCGTCCAACCCATCTGGAGGGCAACCAAGGACTTGGCTGGAAGACAAATGGCGCGACCCAACGGAGGTGAGAAATGTCGAGGTCGCAACTTGACACCACCTCTGTCAATGCTATCTCCTGCCTGGAACCAAATCTAGTGTTAAGTTTCTTTTTGCGAATCATAAAATTCGCACCCTCGTTAGGTTTTTTGAAACAGCGACTGAACACAAATCACATCTCAATTCAACAGGGGGGTTAAAAAGATAATTTATAGTGTCCGCACCGTTTAGCAAGCGGACTCTCCTCAAGAGCTCTTCAACTCGGTATTTGAACCCAATATTGTTAACAGATTAAAAGTATTGCAAAAATAAATATACATCGATGAAACTCTTATAAATAGAGGCCGGCCATTCCACGCCACATAACCAGAAACGGCAAAAGCCCTAGCCCATTAGATCGATTCGAAACAATATATTTATTCGATAAAGGCAAGATCGATCTCAAAGTTCTACTTCTCTTAGACACTAATTCTAAAGATACAATGATATTTTTAGTATTTTGGGAATTCCGAGTCTATAAATTTGAGTCCATTCATTTTTTAACTCGACAAAATTCTTCGTTTGCCTTTGATAATACATCATTCCATATTCTGCCCCCTAACAGAAGAACCGAGTCATCTCTAGAGTTAGAACATATTTCAGCGCAAAGGTAATATGCCTATTTGACTCCCATAACAATTGAGCGCAGAATTCAATAAAGACAAAACGGGGCAAACAATTTAGGCAGTGGATCGGAGCGTGGTTGTTATTGCGACAAGTATTTGAGTACTTGGGCGTACAGAAGGAATGACTTGTAGCAAAAGGTGTGTAAACTCTTCAGTGTGGTGTGTTTTTAGTGATTATGTGCGGAACATTATGGGAAGAGCTTTTTGGTATGTATGAAGTGATGAAGTGTGAGGGGTTTGATTTGCGGGATACATACATTATATGTTATTTAATGTTATTGTTTATCGATTTGATGAGAGTATGCAACGGGGTTTTGTATAATCCAAAATCGGAAAGTGATATCAACTTATTTTTCCATGTTATATGTCCTCAGTAAGGTACAGGCAAAAGTCTAGTTTACTGGGTACACAACAAATGAAACACAACAAACCAAGATCCATAAAAAAATTGCCAACATTAAATAACTTTTAGTTTATTCACATTTATTTATAAAATTGTTTTTCATGTGTAAATAAATAAATAAAACAATGGAAACATCTCATCATATAATTAATTTTTATAATGCTATTTAGCAACTCACAAAAAGTCCTACATAAAAGTCTTCCTAACGAAAAGCTTCAACAGATAAAAACCTATCAATCGTCTTGAAAAGATTAGTCTTTTTAACATCATATATTTGGATTTTCTCAGGCAGGACTGCATGCTTCCTGAAACGTAATAGCTTACGCATAATAAATTAATACACGCACAGGCGTTTTCCTCTAGAAGATAGGTGACAAGCATATTATTAGCAACTCACAAAAATTCCTAAATAAAAGTCTTCCTTTTTAAAGCTTCAACAGATAAAAACCTATCAATCGTCTTGGAAAGATTAGTCTTTTTAACATCATATATTTGGATTTTCTCAGGCAGGACTGCATGCTTGCTGAAACGTAATAGCTTGCAAATAATAAATTAATACACGCACAAGCGTTTTCCTCCAGAAGATAGGTGACAAGCATATTAGATCACGAAGGTTTGGTTTTTTTTTAATATTCTTTACAAAAAATATGGTTAGTCAGTTCATTAACGTGTTCCCCGCGGGGAGCACAAACGCCTGTGATCTGACGACAATCCAAGTTTAAAATCACAAATACTTAAAAAAAATGACACAAAACCGGAATAAAAATTGAACTAAAATTTAAAATAATCTTTATTCTAGCGACATCTCTGAAAACCTTGTCAAATAATATATTAGTTTATGAGATATTGTTGAATAAACAGAGCGCCGAATTTTTTTGGTTTCTCAATATTTCCAGCATTTACGACCTGTCGCGCGGATCGAGTCCTGCGATGAGTCACTCTGACGTAAATAAACATTACTAAGTCTCTCTTACGTAAATAAACATTACTAGTGCTATATGCATTTGATTGGGTGAGTGTCATGAAGCATTGATTTGATCGTAGCATTCCTTTGTTTATTTTACGTAATGTTAAGTTTATCTCCTTTATTTAATGAGTCTCCTTAAGAGTAATGACTATTATTTATTATCAGAAAATTACTTAAGTGTCATGTTTACTTGGTGTTGTTATCAAATATCAGTGGTTCTAAACAAAATATGTGTTTAAACTTAGAAATTAAAAAACGTTGAAATTGTGCCGCGCACAGGATTCGTGGAATTTGATTTTTAACGCGGTGAACAGGTTAAATATTAGACTGGTCCTTATATGGTATATGCCTTCGACGAGTCCTCCGATTGTTTGGGCACACTGCTCGGAGCCAAGGCGTTGAAATAGTTTGGAGCGGCTTGTGGTTTCTGGAAGTGTGGAAGAATGGCACACAAGAAGAGGAGTCTTACTAGTAATGCGTTGGATTGACCAAGTAAGAAACGCAAAAAGATTACCCTTAAAAACTACCCTTTGAATCACTGAGTGCAGAGATGGATGGAGAAGAGTCGTCAAGAGCTTTCATGGGAGTCACGGTGCTCAGTCATGAACTACACAACAGAATGATGATATTTTTGAACTGAGTAAAATAATAAAAAACTAACAAAATTTTCTCCAAAGAGTTCACAAGTACTTTATATTTTTATTGCGTAATAATTACATTCTTATTTCCTTAAAACAAATCCAAGCCGCGACCTCCCGACATCTTGATTAATGTGACGACATAGAGTCTGCTTGTGGTGTACAATTTTACACTTCTTTTGAATATCACTGCCCGTTCTCTATGGCTACTAATTGCCGGGATTTAAACTTTCCGGTTAGGGGTTTCTTAATTCGACAATTTTAATTCCTTTGCCAAATGAAGTTTCTGAAAAATGGCTTTACATTTTAACGAAGCCTTAAACCGCTGAAAACAAGTCAAAATAAAACGTTTTTGTGTGAATAAAGGTACTTAGCGTTCCACTTTTATTCTTGATCACATATTATATTTTTTATTGATTTTGTCTTCATTGAAAAGATTGATTGTTCCAAATCGATCCAATAGAGCATGATATTACCATAAAGGTGTTGGTGCTGGTCTTATAGCGTCTCCCTCTTACTGTGTGTGTGTGGCGTGTACATCTTTAGGAAGCACTTAACGATAAACCTTTTTGGGACGTCTTATCAAAATACATGAACACCACATACATACACTATGTGCACTTCACCTAAGTATTTGATTCGTCGCTTCCTTGTTGAAATAGGCAGAGAGAAAGAGATATATAAATAGAAAAAAGAAAGAGAAAGATTTTCCTATCCCTATACATATATTTCGCCTCTTCCACATCCATTTACACTATGGGTCTAAGACTTGGGTTCCATATAGAAGGCACATTCAAAGCCTTGAAGTGTTCCACCAGCGTTTCCTTTGCCGAATTCTTCGGATCCACTGGAGTGATCATGTCACAAATGTTTCGGTCCAGCAACGCTCCAACTGTAAACCTATAGAAGATATAGTTGTAAAGGCGAAATTGCGATGGACCGGGCATGTGACAAACATGGGCGATCATAGACTCCCAAAACGCATCTTGTATGGGGAAGTGGTGGGCAAGCGTAGATATGGTGGGCAGAGGAAGCGCTATAAGGACAGTCTCCGAGAGTCGCTGACTTTTTTGCGGGGCGCCTGAGGACTGGGAACGGGTGGCTTAGGACCGTGAGGGGTGGAAAGCCGCATGATCTCGGGTTGATGGCGTCTCAGCGGCTAGACGTGTGAGAAACAGTCAGCGCGCTGCGAACATGCGTCAGCATGACCAGGCGGCTCAGCAGGGTACACATGTCTGTGACATTTGCGGTACGAAGTGCGCAACTAGGATCGGGTTGCTTTCTCACAGAAGATCACATGATCAACGTGGAAAAACGCTTCAAGATTGACGTTGGAGTGGCGAGGGGATCCTTGACTACAATGCCTGGCAACGACGATGTATACTGCACTCCTCTCATAACAAACTGGATTTATTCTACCTGAAAAGAGCCTCAGGATAGGAAATAGAAACATGTGTAACGGGGATTAATATAATTGGTGGAATAATATAGTAATTTATTGATAAATATTCTAATATGGAGTTACACAAAGTCGAAAGCTTTGATAAAATAAATAGTTTTATTAATTTTGATTGTTTGTTAAATAAAGTAAAGTGATGCTTAATATTTCATATCCAAAATAACTCAAAATTTAAAATAATAATAATAAACGCTAGTGAATGACGTTGAGTTATCCAAAATATCTTAAAACATCTATCAGATGACGATCCCATAAAGCTCAAAAGTAAGCGAAACATCACTTAATAAAGAAAAAAACAATTCAAGTAAAGTGATTCCAAATCACACTTAACTTTGTTCAAGAAAGGGATGAAATAAATCTCGATAATCGTTGCTATACATTATTGTTTCAATTTTAACACTTCGTTTACCTCTAAAACTTATTCTTCCAAAACCTGAAAGAGGTGATAAAATTTAAGTACTATGTCACTTAAGACAGCGGTTGCTTGGGAATAGATTTCATACAATGAATCAACAGAAAATGTTTGTAGTTAAGTTGGTAAAAAGCTTGCCGTTCAACCCGAGAATTGGAATCCAATTTAAGAAAAATACTATATTTCGGTCCGGTTTTAAAGCCTCTTTAACATATTTCTGGTTGATTAGAAAAGATTGCCACGTGATAATATAACTGCCAGATTTTATAGTATCCTGGAAAGGTGTTATTATATCAACTGCTTAAGAGAGTAAGAGTGGAGATGGTGATTAGAAGCATCATAACCTGACTAAGACAACAAAGGTCATTGAAACATATAGTTAACTCTTTAAATATCACATTGGTAAATAGTATGTACTTGAAGAAGCGACTGAAAAAAAAGAAGCGTCAGTAAAATAACGTGTTTCATTCCTGGTTTTTCTTTTCCTTTCCTCTCCACCATCCCTTCCTTTCCTTTTGATTGATGATATCTCACTTTATATGAAAAATAATGTTCGGGTGATTGTCCGTCTTTGTGGGGTTCATGGGCATGGCGTTGCTCACGTATGTGTTTATGGATTTCGTAGGGATGGATAGTCATTTGAATGATTTATGCGACCATGTAACTTGATTAATTTTCTTTTGTCTGGTTGGTTGGAAGATATTGCCGCCTGGCAATAAGCCCGCCAGGTTGTATTGCAATAAAAGAGTTAAATAAAAAATTGTATTAAATTTATTTTATTAAAAAAAAACAATTATGTATGAGATTGCTTCATCAAATTTAGGGGATCGCTCTAACATATCTAGCGCGCAAATATTGTTACCTTTCGAACTCTTTAACCCTTCCTTCCCTGTTATGTGTAACTAGTACACATTGCTTCTAAAAACTTTAATATCTCTATAAATATAATAAATACCGGGTTAAAATTTGAGGTGTTCCTCCGTCATACATTAACGGATTGAATGAAAAAAAAAATTTAATAAAAATTAGCACTTGTCGGCCACAACAGATATTTTGTGAAAATCAGGAATAAATTCACCAATACAATCAAACGTGTGCCAGTGTGTGACGTAGGTATATCCATTCTAAAAACCGCTATGTGTGAGGAAGCGACGCTATTCACGTCTCATTCTCACTCTATTTCGGTATATGGGAACGCAAGAAATAGAATCTCAGTTCGCAGTTGTTTCTTCCTTCGAGGTATAACATACACAGTGTTAGTGTTCCGAGTCCCGTCTCAGTAGCTCGCGGGTATCCATACGATGTGGTTTCTGTGCCCGTTTCGTGAACGTCGGCCGATGTTTTTTCATTTTTCAACAATTGAATTTGAATTATTATCACTTTTGACTTCAAATTTATTTAATTTAAGCGATTGGCTGTGAATATTCTTTTTTTTCTGATTTTAAATCGCTCATTTTTACATGTGTATTGATGTGTATTGAATACACGGCACCGGAAGGCGCGATTTTTTTAAAACCGGAAGGAAAAGGTTAACAAGACTGGAACTCTTTTTTTTGGCTACCATCATAAATTAAACCCGAACCCCCCAAGAGGAAGATATGTATATGTCAAATAAAAATGGAGAAAGAATGCATTGTGAGAAAAAAAAGATAAACAAAATTAAAAAGTTTATTTTACTTGGCGACAAAGTCAAATAACCGATTCATTTCATACTTTCAGTTAAGTTTATTGTTGCAACTCTTCGACTTTTCAGTTTGTTCTCATTCCGTGTAATTATTGTCTAATTCAACAATTTGCCGAGATTTAAACTTCTCAAAGCTCCGGAACAAATTCGAGAGAGAAAAATTTCGACTGAACGATAATTTTATCTCTCGAGATATTTTAACTTAACTTATTAAGAGCGAAGTTTTATACGTAGGACAAGTATCAAGTTTTCAGTATTTAAACACAGTTTAAAATAAAAATATCTTATCCGTTAATTTTATAGCAATAAGGAAATAAAATAATTATTCGTGTATATTCATTTTAATTTGTGTCAACTCTTAAGAAACTTGAAGTATTTTCTCAGATGATTGAAAAGGTACCGGGGATATTGAACGGCGTGTAGTAATAGGTAAAAAAATCAATGAAGCACTAAAATATATATACTCTAACCGAACCAGATCAAAATCATCCAAGATGCAACGTTCGCAACACTATTTTAAAACCAACTTTAATATATGGAAGGGAAACATGGATGTGTCAAAACGTGGAAAATAGATATTTTGATTTGAGTTTTGTTTGAAGTTTTATTGAATTTAGATTTTTTGTCGTTTGAAATAAAAGTTAAATTTATACATTTTAAATGTTACATCAATTTTATGAGAAAATAAGTCCTTTAGATTTTAAAATACAGAATTGAAAAAAATCCTTTATTAAAATGTTAAGTTTTTATTTTTATTCGTTTATCAATTTATTTTTGGGTATAAAAATAACAAAAAAAAATATTATGATAAATCGTAACAATTTTAATATTTTATTTATGATGATAATAACAATATAATCTAATTAATCTAAAATATTAATCATTCATATATTTTGCTATGAGGTATTTTTTTTTCTATACAATTTAAGGTGATATATCCTGTGCCATTTATATTAAAAATTAGGATTTAAAAAAATTAAATGAATAACAAAAGTTAACCAATTAATACTTTAATTAACAATATTGTAATTTGTTTTCTCAAACACTGTTTATTCCACTTTTTGTAACGGTATAACCCTGCTTGTTTCAAGACTTTCCCCTCATCATCAGCGGAGCACAAACATGAATTGTTTGTGCTCCCCTGATGACAAACAAGACTTGTTTGTGCTCCCCTAAGTCTGTTTTGTGCTCCCCTGAGGATGAGGTGAAAGCCTTGAATCCGGTAGGGTTATACCGTTACAAAAAGTGGAATAAACAGTGTTTGATAAAACAAATTACAATGTACGAGTATTTAAACCTTCACAATGTTAATACCTTAACCATAAATAATATATAATTAACAATCACTTAAAAATACAATAAATAAAATATTTTTCCCAATATGGAATTTTTATTTTCAACCCAAGCTAATAACTAATAATTGCAATTGTAACTTTCTAAAATCCCCAACTTAATATTTAAGATACTGGGTGTAGCAAAATGAATTCCACAAAACATTTTTTTTTCAGTTTATTTATCATAAACTTGCATATAAAGTATAATATATCTTTTCACCCGTAATACTATCCAAAAAAACATTTTTAGCTAATAAAATAAGTATTACACTAATAAATTCCATTTTAATAACTTTTAGTTCCGAAAAAAAGCATACAAAAGTATGTGCTTTTTTATTACCATCCCGTATGTTTACTAAAATATCTCAACCGCTACGAGGTATAAAAAAATATTTTCCATAAGGAAGACAGGCGTCTTACAAATAATGCTATGGGCATTAAAAGCAATTTTCAAAGTGTTACTTTTAGATAAAGGATTTCATTCATTTAGTAAAAACAATAATGCTCAAATTGATGTACAAGTATCCGGTGGTAAGTAATATACATCGGGCTTAAGAAAGAGACTATCGGCCATAATCGGCTAACTTCGGCTTTGTAGAGCGTCGTCTCTGTCGTTCATATACGTGTTCCATCCCGATTTGTCAGTCGTTATCAAGCGTTCTAGGAACAGAGACGACGCTCTACAAAGCCGAAGTTAGCCGATAATAGCCGACAGTCTCTTTCTCAAGCCCGATGTGTATTACTTACTGCCGGGTACTGTACGTCCAGCCCCTTGAGTTTTGTTTTTTTTAAACTATCGGGTGGACCACAAGCAACTTTTACAAGCTTTTTTTCAATACGTTGTTGATCTTGTGGCTTCGATTCTTGCACCAGCTGATTTTTATACGTAAACAGGTGTAAATTGATTGTTGAAATTCGTTTCAACAATCAATTTGCACCTGTTTACGTATAAAATAATACGTATAATTACGTATAAAATAATAATACCTGTTTACATATTAATATCGTTCGAAACATTCCGAGCTAAGCTAAGCGTTCTCTAGTCGAAATCGATCATTAGCAACTGTCTCTTGCACCATTACCCGATGTCAAAAACGTACAGTTTAGCAGATTCGTTGATTTTGCAGATCAATCTCAATCAGTAAAATGGTATTTATACTCGTAGAATAATTGACCCTTGATTTAAAAAATAAAGATCAACCACTTTTGTATATTTCTCTTTACTTAAATCAAATAAAAAATGTTCGAAACAAGAGCATAAATGATGGGTCACCCTGTATATACGAGTATATTTTTCTTCTGTCAACCTTCTTTCAGAATATAATATCTAACCACACTTTTCTTGGCCTTTTTATCATAGGTATTCTACTCACATTCATTCGTTATTCATGCCCAAACCATCTCATATTACTTTTATTCATCTTACTTAGCACATCAGCCTTAAGTTCACATTCATCCCTTATCACTTTATTCCGCATTCTGTCAAACATTGTCACTCCATGTATTTTTCTCAATTATTTATTCGCCTCCTATTTACTCTACAGCATTTATTCGCCCCCTATTTACTCTACAACATTTATTCGCTCCCTATTTACTCAACAGCATTTATTCGCCCCCTATTTACTCTACAACATTTATTCGCCCCCTATTTGCTCTACAACATTTATTCGCCCCTATTTACTCTAAATTTATTCGCCCCCTATTTACACTACAGCATTTATTCGCCTCCTCTTTACTCTACAGCATTTATTCGCACCCTATTCACTCTACAGCATTTATTTGCCTCCTTTGTCTTTTCCAGATCCCTGTTTCACTCCCATACGTCAAACTTCTAAAAAAATACTTGCTTATTGGAATTAATTTTGCTTTTTATAGTTTATTTAATTTAATGGTTTTGTGTGTTCCATTATTTTCCTCAATATGTGTTTTTATCAAATCGTTCCAAAATTTGATTCCTCCTGCCAGAGGATTTTCCACTATTTCTAAATCTTTATCAATTTTAAGCAAATTAGTTTTAAACAATGTTATTGGCTCCCATCGTGTAGGAATTACGTCCATAATCCGTGGAGTTGGATTCCTGTAAATAAAATGTTTGATATTAGATCAAAACTCAATTTCCTTATAAATAATTGTACGAGGGTCATCCTGAAACTAAAATTACAAGGGCTCCTGAGGCCGGGGGAATTTTTTTGTTTCAAAGTTGGTGCACCTGGCGTGTATGGGAGGTCCTAACGGTAAATTTGTTTGGTCCCGCGTGTTTGTCGGCCATTTGGTTCAGTCACAGAAAATTCTTCCGATGGAGAGGTCGTTGCGCGCTCCCGCCAACTCTCGTCCGTGCGAGACCCGCGCGGTCATCCGTTTTTTACTTTGCAGAACAATACCGCCGCGAAAATCCATCGGAAGCTCGTGGATATTTATGGTAGTTATGTGATGAGTCGACAACATGTCACGAAGTGGGTTAGGTTGTTCAGAGAAGGCCGTATTGATACTCACGACGAGGCAAGGCAGTGATTTCTGACGAATTTGTGCAAAAAAATAAAGAACAAGTGCAAAATCACCGCCGTGTGATGCTTGACGACCCTTACAAAGAATTTTCTGACATTTCTCAAAGTCTCCTTGGTAAATATTGTGTATAAAAATATTGTGTCGCAAAAACTTGGTTACAAGAAGCTGTGTGCGAAATGGGTGCCCAGAATGCTCACACCGGAGCACCATCAAAATCGCGTGAATTTTTGGATCGTTTTGCACAGGAGGGAGAAGTTTTTCTGAACTCTATCGTGACGGGGGATAAGACGTGGGTGTGTCACTACAGTCAAATAATTTTTCAACGATCAGAAGGTCGAGGAAGCTGTGAAGAAGTGTCTGAAAGAGCTGGCGGCGGAGGTCTATGACACTGGCATACAAAAACTGGTGCCCTGACTACAGAAATGTTTCGATCTCGACGACGATTACGTTGAAAAAAAGTTTAATATATTTGTGAAGTATCCTGTAAATTTAATTAAATACAAGCATTTTTCGATCCTATATAAATGTTGTAACCTTACTTTCAGGATGACTCTCGTATATTAAATAAAAATCTAAATTAATAACGTATATTTTTTGTAATAATGGTATTTTGAGAAATATCCATATTCAAAAAGCACAGAACAGATTGCGATACAACTTTCACTGGATTATTCTATATATCACCGGTTTCGAGCTGTATAAAATTAGTCATTTAAATCAAAGGAATACACAGTTAACAAATACGTCAAACATTTCAAAGAATTAGCGATCGCTGCATCTTAAATTAAATACGCCGGTTTATTTAACTTTCAGCTACTATAAAAAATCATTTCAAGGACTACTAAAAACAAATCAACAGCAGCAAAAACATAAATGTTATTTTATTCGCTGGGTCCTGTGCTAATTACCGTGTTCACGTTGCGGTCGCTAGTGAGGGTGACTATGTAGGTGTTCAAATATCCAACAAATATCGTAACAGTCAGCACTTATCCGATGAAGGAGTAAGGCGTCCTACCATTGGACCGAGACTCCGAAAAAGTTATTCATCACTTGCGTGTTTACTATATTTAGTTATATCTTTCGACATAGCCCTAAAGATGTAGGCTGCAACACCTTCGCAATGTCGGTTAATATTTAGGTCAACTTAACACGGCAAAAACTCCAATTAATATTTTAATAGTAACATTTACGGAAATTGTGTTTTGTAAAATACCCAAATTTTTTTTTAAACTTTGTGAACCCCCATATTACAATATTTAACAATAAATAACTTTGATATTCTACTTATCATAGCATTCTCAATATACGTGTTTCTACCTCCCATCCCGAGGCTATCTTTATTCCGCCCTTCAATCGAAAAAAAACAGAACCTCGGGGTAGGAAGTAGAAATAGGTGTAGCAGGGATTGATGTATTGGAATAACAGAGGTATATATTCTTTAAATGTATCATTAAAAAATATGAATTTAACTTACCCGTATTTTGCAAAATCGGTCCACATCTGAACCATCCTCGACATAACAAGTGCATCTTCCTCTGTAAGCGGTATTTTATGTGCATCTTTCAAGGTGACATGGAACATATAGCCAAGTTCATCCATATGAGATGCTTGTTCATAACTCATATTGCAGACCACATTCAGAAAATTCCTCGACCCTCGATAAGAAAACAAATAAAAGTAAGCAGGAGGACAGTATTGAGAAAATTTCTCTGCTGACCATACACCATCCTTTATGAAACAAACGTCTGAAATAATATCTATGTAGCCTTGCGTTACATCTTTACCTTTAGTAAAGTAAAATTGTTTAACTTTATTTAACATCCTTTGCATTTCTTGAGGTTCTGCATTTTCAACAATATTCGACGGGAACAATTTCAACAAATCTGGTATCTCGTTATTTTGCAACAATTTCATAGTTTTAGGATCAGTAAACGATGGGCTTAAATAGATAACTCCTTCGTTTGTATTAAGTCCTGTGATCGTGGAAACTTTATTAAAACGTCCAGTTTTCATCAATGTTTCTGGAGTTTCCATTATAAATGGTTCCACATTTTTATGTGCCCTTTCCACAGTTGGACCAAACGATAAAGTAATGTGCCCAATTAAAGATGGCGCAAAAGAACTCATTATCAAATCTTGAACAGGAGTTGTCTTTAACAATTTTATGACTTCGACTTTGTTTTTAGTTTCCAATCCAAGCTCTTTAGCTATTACAAATAATATCTCTTCAGGATTTTTTTGACAAGCCCATAAACAATTACTAGATCCAGATTGTAATATAGCTCTATGAAATAGACCTTCAGACATTGGTGACAACATTTGGTATTGAACAGATGCCGCTCCGGCACTTTCACCAAATATAGTTATATTATTGGGATCTCCTCCGAAGTATTCTATGTTCTGTTTCACCCACTTCAAAGCCATTGATTGATCTTTCAAACCAGCATTTCCTGGAATATCTGGAGTATGAAAACAACTAAACCCAAGAACTCCAAGTCTATAATTTAACGTGACAATTATGACATTTTTCTCGACAAGATAATCTGGACCGTATATATTGGGATCTCCTGAACCGATAACAAAACCTCCCCCATGTATCCATACCATCACGGCATATTTTGTATCTTCATTATCTTCTCCTTTCTTATTTTTTGATGGAATATAGACGTTGAGATAAAGACAGTCTTCTTCCCCGTAAAATTTTCCAATTAATAGTGGGTCAAACTGTGCACAAGAATTCCTGACTTGAGTTGCATCTAAAATACCGTCCCATTTTTCAGCAGGCTGTGGATTCTGAAAAAAAACGTTTTAATGTTACGAATTTCAGGAACGATTTTCTTGTGATAGGCGGAAATTCAAAAAAAAAAAAAAATTGAAGTCAAAAATAATTGCTGTGGACAAATAAAAAAAACACCAACTTATTGATAGTATCAATATTTAATTTACAGAACTTCTTTTTAAATCAAGGAAATCACAATTAAACACTTGGATAGTTCTACCAAATATCCTTTAATATATTTGATTAATCAGTGACAGTTGTGTCGCACTATTTTGACTTTGACAGTTTTACAAGCCCATTGTATGGTGAAACATCTGTCATTGAGTAAATGAATTAGGGATATAGAACTTTCAAAGCGTTTAATTTTGATTTTCCTAATTATATTCTCAAAGTTACCCGTTTTTTTATTCTTTACTAAGCCCCGTTCAGCGGCCAACTGAACCAACTTTAACCAAATAAGTATTCTTTTCAATTGGCCACTGAACTAAAGGCTGTATTTTTTTAAGAATATGATAACTAAGGATATGTTATACATTATGGCACCCTACATCCTCATTGTATATAGGACTACCTGTCTAATTTATACCAGTTTTATTAAAACATATTTTATTATACTACAGTATATTCCAACCAAAAAGAAAGTTAAAAGAAAACCTTAAATAAAAATCAGATGGCAAACCTTTTTTTTAAATGGGTATCAACTTAAATCGATCCCTCAATCTCCTGATTAGAAACTGTCATATGAACAACTAGGCAACATAATTACAGTTAAGTCGGTCAACAACTAATCTGACACGAACTTTCAAGTTACGGGAAGAATTTTCTTTTTCTTTTCACCATTTTGTTGAATGATAATAACAGCATGCTGAGTTTGTTTGTACTCAATGAATAGACTTACAAAAAAGATATAAACGTGTAAGTGAAAGACGATTGAGTGGAAGACTAAGTATAATATGGCTAAATTAAGTTAATGATATTCTGAAATAAAAGAAAGACACGTAAAATGTCAGAAAAATCGTAAAACATGTATGAGAAGGTATATGGATATAGAAGAGACTATGCGTGTGTGTCGAGATAGTAAAGTCTGGCGCTCTCTCCTCACTGCCTATCTAGATAGAGAAATGCCGTGATGGTATGTATTTATGTACGTGTATGTGAAAGACGTGATGGGTTATTAATTGTAGTGTTTAAAAATGTTCTTACCTGAAATCTTAGATCACCAATTGGGGGCTTAGCGTATGGAATTCCTTGAAAGCTCAGGTATTCGAATTTTGACTCTGTTGTCACAAGCTTCCCTTTTAGCTCGCCTTGGGGAATGGTCACTTGGATGTCTGGCATATTGCATTAACAATTTGTCTAAAATAATGAATCAAATAAATTTTATACATAATGAAACTTTTATAAAATTTTAAATATACGAATAGATACTCGTATATCAACATACACTTGTATGTTAATATACGAGTACACACAGTGTTTATAAATATCGTCATGCCATGTCTCTTGTAGGGTAGGCAGAGAAAACAGATCATCAAATTTTTCTATCTAATCTCACAATTTTTTCCTATCCCACATTCATAAATCTCGTCATGCGCAACTACTATTATTTTTATATCTCACTTTACTTTCTTTTGAAAACTGTCCCATTTGATCCAACCATGTCATTCTTCAGTCTACTTCGTACACGCACATCTTACACTACTGATTTGTATACTCACTTAGTCATTATTTGGTCATTTATTCTCCCCATATGTCCAAACTATTTTGAAGTTCTTTATCTAACTTAAAAGATTTATTTTATCCATGCATTAATTTCTGATGCCTGTTATACATTTATATTACATTTAAAAAGTCATTGGGAAATTTGATTTTACCTAGGTAATTTTGATTATAATTAGACAAAATAAAAAGTTCACGTATTCGTGAAAGCCTAGGTGTTACAGACATCAACAGTAAAATGGAGGAGAGGCGGATGGATTAAGATGGTGTGGGCACGTTGGACGCAGAGCACCCTATCACATTGTGAACCAGGCAATCTCCATGGATCTTCCTCGAATAACAACCAGAGGAAGACCAAAAAATTCGTGGGTGATGCAAAAAGAAAACCTGATGCAGAGGCACGGCCTGGGGGACGTAGTCCGGGTCAGAAGAGCATACAACCTGAGGACGAGGAGAGCTGACCCCAACAGTCTTCGCAGACAGTGAGTTGAGATGGAGCCAGGGAGAAGAAGGTATTTTTGATTATTCCCATATTACATGGATCGGATAATGAATATTCTACAGTCTCAGACTTGTTTCGAAACAATTTTAAGACCTTTAAAAGTTCTCTCAGGGAACATTTTTGATTATTAGAACCATGAATCTGGAGCCACGGCGTGAGCCTCGTTGATGTTTCCCCTATTACTTTACAAAATTAGTGAAAATGTGTTGATGTTTCCCCTATAACTTTACAAAATTAATTAAAATGTGTTGAGGTTATCCCTATTACTTTACAAAATTTGTGAAAATGTGTTGATGTTTCGAGTTGTGTTTTTTTAAGTGTATTTATTTATTTAACACTATTATTGCAAATACAATCTGGTGGGAGTATTGCTAGGTGACAATATCTTCCAGCCGACCAGACAAAAGTAAATGAAGCAAGTTACATGGTCGCAAAAACATTCAAAATCCATCCCCACGAAATCCACGAACACATTTGTGAGCATATGCCTACAAACCCTACAAAGACGGACAATCACCCGAACACTCCTTTTCATATAAATTGAGATATCATCAATCAAAGGGAAAGGAAGGGATGGTGGAGAGGAAAGGGAAAAAAATCACGAATGAAACATGTTATATTACTGACTAGAAATTAAGATTTTTTTTCAGTCGCTTCTTAAAGCATGCCAAGGACGGAGCGAGTCTAACATTGATTTGTAACTGATTCCAGAGTCTCGCTGCATGGACAGTAAAGGATGACGTAAAAAAAGAAAAGCGGTGAACTGGAAAATGTATTGTGCGGATGAGTTATAGAATTGTGTCTAATTTTTCTGGATACATTATTTTATGTGTTATTGTTTTTTTAAGAATCCATTCTTGTGCGGGATAGAGCACTAGACCTGGCCTGAAATATGCATTTTTATATGCAACATAACATATTGTAGGTAGTATGTATGTTTCGACTTCTTTTTAATAGTAATTGCGTATACGTGAAGTTAATGTTTTGATTTTTAATACGTAGATTTCGAATTCACGTACAATCTAATTTGTAAAAATTTTAGATTTCAAATTCAAGTACAATCAAATTTGTAAAAATTTTAGATTTCGAATTCACGTACAATCTAATTTGTAAAAATTTTAGATTTCGAATTCACGTACAATCTAATTTGTAAAAAAATTAGATTTCGAATTCACGTACAATCTAATTTGTAAAAATGTTAGATTTCGAATTCACGTACAATCTAATTTGTAAAAATTAAATAGCATATATTTACTTTTTAATAGTTGATATTGTATTACGCTTTCGTTATATATAGTATAATCTAACGGGCTACTTCCATGTGGCGATATTTTCCAGCCCACCAGAACAAAATTAAAGACGTCTTAAATTAGACCAGACTGGAATTATTTTTTAAAAATCTGCGTTCCAACGGGAATCAAACCCGCAGCCTACGGATTGCGAGACTAGCGTCTTACCAACATAGCCGCTGAGGTCGTGATATCAACCGTACACTGTGTAAATATTATATATAAATAAATATGAGCATGGCTTATTTTGCCTCCGGGTTGCAGATTTAACACTAAAAAATAAATTACAGAGACAATGTAAATTATTTAAAAAAAAACAAATTAGAATAGAAAATAGAACTGTTTAACTCAAAACAGAAATAGAAAACTTGACTGGAAATTAACTTACTAAAAAGGATCAAATATGTATTCTATAGGTACGTCCCTTGGCAAAGCCTTAAATCTGGAAAGTACAGTATTAAAACTACCCGTACCCGGACAAATCATACTCGCTACCAATATTAGTTGTACCCGGGCAAATCATGCGCCACTACGAGTATATTAGCTGAACCCGGGCAAATCATACGCCACTTTATTAGTTGTACTCGGGCAAATCATACGCCATTATATTAGCTCTATCAGGGCAAATCATACGCCACTATACGAGTATTAGTTATACCCGGGTGAATCATACGCCACTACAATATATGTACCCGGGCAAATCATAAACCACTATATTAGCTGTACCCGGGCGAATCATACCCCACTATATTAACTGTACTCGGGCAAATTATACGTCATTTTATTAGCTCTATTAGGGCAAATCATACGTCTCTATGTAAGAGCTATACCCAGGTAAATCACACGCCACTATATTAGCTGTATCAGGACAAATTATACACCAATATATTAGCTGTACTCGGGCAAATCATATTCCATTATATAAGCTCAACCAAGGCAAATCATACCCCACTATATTATGTTAGCTCTACTAGGGCAAATCATGCGCCACTATAACACCTTTATCCGAGCAATATTAGCTGTACCTGGAGAAATCATACGACACTATATTACCTGTGCCCAGGCGAATCATACGCCATTCTATGAGTTGTACCCGGGCAAGTCATAGGACACTATATTACCTGTACTCTGGTGAATCATACGCCATTATATGAGCTGAACTCGGCAAAATTATACGCCATTGCATTAGATCTACCAAGGTAAATCATAAGCCATTGTATTAGCTGTACCCGAGTGAATCATGCGCCACTATATAAGCTTTATCCGAACAAATCACACGCCACTATAATAGCTGCACCTGGACAAATCATACGACACTTCATTACCTGTACCCGAGCGAATCATATGCTATTCTATGGGATGTGCCCATGCAAATCATACGGCACTATATTAGCTGTACCCGAGCGAATCATGCGTCATTATATTAGCTGTACTCGGGAAAATTATATGCCAATATATAGACTTTAAAAGGCATATTGCACTGTAGAAATGTACCAAATTATATTGGTAATTAAAGAGTTTGCATGAAAAAAATGTGGTACTATATTTTATCTAATATATGACATATATTTTGAAACAAACATTTTTCGGAAATAGCTTTTTGATGTACAGGTATTACAACTTCTAAATATTTATTAATAAATAAAATTATTGCTTGTTTAAGGATAATATATACAATAATACACGCAATATGATTATGTATAATACATATTATGTTCTATATAGTCACCAGTTTTAGTAATACATATCAATTGTATCAAACAGGTTAAATCGAATTTTATTTAACGTACTGATTTAATTTACTAATTATAATTATTCAACAAGGGTAACAAATAAAACATTTTGTAGAATAAAATTAATTAATCTTACATTTATTTTATTATAATATATTACGACTCACCTGCACAATGAACACAAAATGGCAGAATTTTGACAGAAAAATATAATATAATTTTGATAAAGATATTCTTCTTTTTCTTGAATAATGCCCGTGAACTCCTATATATGAAGGAGTATACGCCAGTGTCAAGTGATGTTCACTTATGAAGTGAAACTATTTTTCAACTAAACTACAATGTTTACAACTAAATAAATATTTACATTAACATGAGAAATAAATGTTAAGTAAGCGAGCGAATGATTTCAGTTTAAATAGCGACCATCGATGTGAATATTTTTTTTTTAAGAATAGATATGACCGAAGTCATACTCGTTTGTATCTTCATACCCTTGAACACTTGGCGTAAAAAATGTATGTGTCGTTCGAGGGGAGTAAAACAGCGCGAGGTTCGAACCGACGACCTTCCGGACGGAAGTCCAGTGCGTTACCGCGCGGCCATGCACCTCATATATTTTATAACAAATTATTACAAAATACTACACTTATATTTTATTATAAATTAATCTTATTTCGGTTAGTAAAATAAATTATGTTATTAAGTGTGCAAGTTTTTTTGAGGCTCAACACATGTATTGGAACTCTTTTTAATTTGTAAACTCAAGTGAGGGAACAACTGTATTAAAATAATATATTTAATACAGTTAAAAATAATCGGACATAGGATAACTGTTTGTTAGAAACGGATGTTTATTTAAAACTATTTAAACGAATTGACTCTCTCAAAAACTGCATGGAACTCCAGGTCAATTCGAGTGGTGTTTAAAAATGCAGTGAGATCATCAAGCTGGCCTTCAGTATCTCATAATGTAAATTCATGACTTTCTCAAGAGCTGAAGTCTAGCAATTAATCGAGGGTCAGCCTGTCGTGTATGCCGACACTATTATAGACTTTGGAATGAACAGTAAATATGCATTCCGTTATCATATTGGCAATATGTGCCAATCTAATAATAAAGTACTGAGGTTTGTGATACGAGTCTCTAGAGCAGTGTTTCCCAACGTGGGGTCCACGCCCCACAGGGGGGCAATTTGATTTTTAAGGGGGGCAATTCGAAAATTGATTCGTTCAGAATTTAAGTTAACCATATATCTATATTGTGGTTCACCCATTCCTAAAACCCATCATTTAAGTTTCTTTAACCTTTCCCTTCCTGTGCTAAAAAAACCGCCCGTTCCGGTGTTGTGTATTCAATACACATGTAAAAATGAGCAATTTAAAATTTGAAAAATAAGAATATTCATAGACAATCGCTTAAATTAATTAAATTTGAATTCAAAAGTGATAATAATTGAAATTTAATTGCTAAAAACATGAAAAATAACATCGGCCAACGTTCACAAAACGGGCAAAGCGACTACCTCTACCGAAAGCCGCCGACCTACTGAGCGTGAGAAGCGAGCGAACTGAGATTCTATTTCATGCGTTCCCATATATCAAAGTAGAGTGAGAGTGAGACATATATAGCGTCGCTTCCTCACCCATAGCGGTTTTTTAGAATGAATCTACCTAAGTCACACACTGGCATACGTTTGATTGTATTGGTGAATGTATTCCCGATTTTCATAAAATATCTCTGATGTGGCCGCTAAGTGCTAATTATTATTAATATTATTTTTTTCATTCAGTGCGTAAATATATAACGGAGGAATACCTAAAATCTGAACCCAGTATTTATTATATTTATAGAGATATTAAAGTTTTTAGAAGCAATGTGTACTAGTTACACATCACAGGACAGGAATGGTTAATGAACAATTCAATTTTTTAATATTAAAAATTATGTATATGTACTCGTATATGTCACATAGGAGTTCCACGACTAAGCGGCCGCGACAAAAGGGTTAAAGTTTAACCCTTTTGTCGCGGCCGCTTTGTCGCGTCACCGTTACGTAGGGGGGCATAATAATTTTAGAAAGGCTTAGGTGGGGCATAGCACAAAAAACGTTGGGAAACACTGCTCGAGAGCATTTGATGATGGTGCTATTATGAGATATCTTGACATTCAATGGTTCGCAGTAAATTAAGTATGGTTCAATAATTTACAACCCAAAGGAGTCCAAAATTCCCTGATAATTGAGCGAATTTAAAAGAGAATTCTGCGACACCTTTATTGAAAATAATATAGATTTTACACATTGCTCTTTACCACCTTGTTTTCTAAAGGGTATGCTGGGTATTATTGAGTAACAAGAGATCATTAACATTGTGGAGGTTTAATGACATTGTAATTTGTTTTATCAAACACTGTTTATTCCACTTTATGTAACGGTATAACCCTACCGGTTTCAAGGATTTCACCATTTTCCTATTGGGATAGGCAGAGAGAGTAGAGATACAGGTTTTCCTATCATGACATATATCCTCTATATCCATAAACCATGTAATACAACTCCTACGATTTCTCTGACTTTTTAAATTTATTTCCATATAAATAGAATTCATTTGTGAATTTTTAATAAAATAAATAAAGCACTTATTTTTTAATTTTATATTCACCACCGTTTTATTTGAGTTCACTACCGGTTTTTTGGTTTTATTTGTGCTCCCCTGATGATGAGGCGAAAGCCATGAAACCGGTAGGGTTATACCGTTACAAAAAAGTGGAATAAACAGTGTTTGATAAAACAAATTACAAATTAAACCTTTTTTTGATTCACAAATGTTGTTAATTATATCGTGAATTAAGATTGTATTCGGTGCCGTATGTATGAACTGAGCTGTTAAGAGCATCACCACTCACACAAGGAATGATCTGATTGAATAAATTTTCGGATATCAGACAAAACTCCTTAATAAACTTTATAGGTATTGCACACTTACTGTTTCTATCAACACCAATATTTAAATCAATTTCAATTTCAAAAAACAGTCGTTTTCTGTTTAATATGCAAAGCTGAGATGCAAACACATCTGACTTGTTTATAACACTGAGATGCAAACACATCTGACTAGTTTATAACACTGAGATGCAAACACATCTGACTAGTTTGTAACACTGAGACGCAAACACATCTGACTAGTTTATAACACTGGTTACATCTGAGGATGGTTTTTATCTTTGACTCGAGTATTTTAAAATAATTTGCACTGACGATTACAAAAATTGGAGGTAGAAAACCTTGACATTATATTAAATTTATTTCAATGTAAATGTGAGAAAACTCAGTGAATCCATATTATAATTATTAATAAAATAATTATTAATAAAATAATTATTAATAAATTGTTTATAATTAAGGCATTAACGTTGTGGAGGTTTAAAGACATTGTAATTTATTTTATCAAATACTGTTTATTCCACTTTTTTGTTACGGTATAACCCTACCGGTTTCAAGGTTGTCCCCTCATCTTGAGGGGAGCACAAACAAGACTAAATTATGTTCGAACTGGTATCGACAAACACGCTTCAACGGTTGGGGACTGAGGGTTAAGAGAGGCATGGGACGATTTCGGCCAGGAGCGGAGAGACTTTTGGGATATATGTGTTTACCAGATGTTCGGCTCGATGTACTGGCGAAATGGATAAAATGAAATTGATAGAAAAAAAGTGATTTTTTATAAATATAATATAAATTTGTGAAAAATGAATAAATTATTCAGAACAAACAAAAAAATATTAAGTGCACATGTGAGTGGAAGATCATTAAGAGGAACACCAATGAAAGTATTATTCGATCAAGTGAATGACATTTTAAATTAAGGAAACGTAGAAAGTCATAGAAATCGTTGCTGTATGAGAAGATATTAGGATGTGGACGAGGCGAAGAATGTGTAGAGGTAAAAAAGTGTACTGCTCTGTTCTCTTTGGCTATCGTGGCAGGGAAATGGCACGATAGTATGTATGTATGTACGTATGTAAAGTTATAGCGTTAGTTCAATCAACAAAGCGCTACAAAGTTACAATCTGTATTTTTTAACATATTTTTAATAACAATAATATGAAACATAACTGAAATTAGTGTTTTCATTTTTATTAATATTTTTTTGTAATTTATTTTATCAAACACTGTTTATTCCACTTTTTTCTATCACTTTTATGTGGTCAAACAGCCGGATATGCCCGGTATCCGGCCCGTCATAGTTTATTTTGATGACATTGTAAAATTTACAATGTAAGTAAATCATACAAAATAATTAGGATGTTTTTATTCAACGATCAATTAAGAAACACAATAACTGACATACATAATGAAATTGAACATTTTAACTGTAATTAATGATATGAGATTTATCCTAAAAACTTACAATAAGTGACATAGTACATAGGTAATGCACATAATGAAATTAAACATTATAATTATGATTAATGAGATTTATGTAGCTGTAACTTTCCACAGGCAATTGTCTGCAGTTGTGGATCAAGTTTACTAGTGGAAATTATCAGCAGTGACTTCAAATGCTCATCAGTTAATTTAGATATGTAAATATTTTTTGTATATTTCATTTTGAATAATATTTTTTCTCACAGATAAGTAGTGCCGAAACCGGAAAAAAGTCACGAGCAAATTTATGCAACTGATCAAAGTGTGTGAGTGGAAGACTCTTATAAAATTCCATCAATGATGACTTTAAATCAATCATTTCCATTTGAAGTTCTGAGGCAAGGGTTTCTATATCGGCGTTAAAAGGATTTTGAAAAATCTTGATATCGTTTGCAATTGCAGCAAAATCTGAAAAACGAGACTCAAAATTTATTTTTAAAGCACCCAAAGCTTTAATAGCGAAATCTACCGGAAATGAAGTCTCAGTTTGCTGACTGAATATTTGGCATGTATTAAAATGCGTGAAACATTTTTTATTCAATTGAGATTATAACAAAACATTTTTTTGTCTTGGCCCTTGGCACTTAGTGGAGGAGTTAGTGTGGCCCTTAGGCTAAAAATTTTGGAGACCCCTGGCTTAGACGATATTTAAATTAAACCGAAAAATACGTTTTATTCGTTTTTGCTTATAAACGTTCAATCGATATATCCTGATTCCTAATCGATTTCTATTTTTTTCCTTATCTAACACTACACGAAAAAACGGCATCGAGTCCTGTTTTTATTTAACTACGTGAAACAATGTTTCATATCCTTACTTCTAATAAGAGCTTAATAACTACATTTTCGTCTCAAACAGAACCCAATCTATAAACTTATTAGTGTCAGAGACATGAGTGCATTTTTAGGTAGAACTCATAGACAATTATTTTTGAAAAGTCATTGAAATTAATGAGTGGGCTTGAATCATGCGCCCTTGAGGAGAGTTCGTTCTCTTAAAGCATTAACATTGTGGAGTTTTAAAGACATTGTATAGGTAATTTGTTTTATCAAACACTGTTTATTCAATTCCTTGTCTTGAAAACCTGAAACTTGTAGGTTTATACCGTTAGATAAAGTGGAATAAAAAGCGTAGAATAAAATAAATTACAAACTCGTACACATATATATTATCTTGAAATTAATGTTGTTAGCTCATCGATCGATCACTTATAAGCTAACTTTTATGAATCAAAATAAGTAGCGCTTGAGAGGTGATGTTTCATAACAAAACAGCGTCATACTGCCTTGATCAAAAAGTTTTAGGACCGGCCACCATGTGGCGCTGTCAGACACCCTATTGGAATTATATTTTTTTTGTTAGGTTACCACATCTATCATTAACACTTCCCTTCAAACTTCAGCGTCATAGCTTGACATTTGTAAAAATTATGCTGTACTGAGTACATCTACCTTTGTGCGTGTTTTCGATTTTTTACAAGTTTGAAAATGGCATCAAATGTGCATCAACGAGTTTGCATTAAATTTTGTGTGAAAAACGGATTTAACGGTCCGCAGACCTTGGAAATGTTGGATAAGTGTTTTTCGGTGGTACGAACGCTTCAGAAGTGATCGTGAGTCAGTCGAGGATGACAAACACAGTGGCAGTCGAAAAGCGATGAAAACATCGATAAAATCAAAGAAATGTTAGCCGAAAACCGCAAATTGACCATCAGAGAGCTGGCAGAGGACTTGAACATCGCTTATGGATCCGCTCAAGACATTTTGGTTAATGATTTGGGCCTCAGACGTGTCGCTGCAAAACTGGTGCCGAAAGACCTCAATTTCATGCAAAAAAAGGACCGTGTTGAAATCGCGAAAGACATGATTTCCATGAGTTTTACACGAATACTATCCAGCAACCTTCGAATTCACCTGATCTGGCTCCCTGCGACTTTTTCCTGTTCAATCGACTTAAAAAACCGTTTCGCGGAACGCGTTACAGCACCCGAAAGGATGTCATGAAAAAATGGAAGACGGCTCTCAAGGACATACCGAAAATTGAGTATCAGCGGTGTTTTAAGGATTGGATCAAGCGCTGGCGTAAGTGCGTTGCAGTCGATGGGGAATACTTTGAAGGGGACCATATCGATTTTGATGAATAAACTTGTATTTTCGATTTTATGAATAAAGTCTAAAAACTTTTTGATCAAGGTAGTATACCATACATGTCAACTAATTGATATTATTCTAGTTTAGTGCTTCAAAAATAATGTTTTTAAATCCTAGATACTCCGTGAACATTTCGTAGACTTGTATTAAAATGAAAGAATAAATATTAATAACGACTTTATTTTGCCAAGTTTCGGTGCAATAATTAGAGAACGGACAATTTAACATGAGAATTATCCAAAATAAAAATCCACGAGCATTCCATACATGAAAACTTCATTGTTTTCTATTTTGTTGAAGATGGGGAAAAACTGTTTTAAGCTCAGCGTACAGAAATACAATAAAATCCAGTGCAGGGTATCTAGTTTTAAGCTCAGCGTACAGAAATACAATAAAATCCAGTGCAGGGTATCTAGTTTTAAGCTCAGCGTACAGAAATACAATAAAATCCAGTGCAGGGTATCTAGTTTTAAGCTCAGCGTACAGAAATACAATAAAATCCAGTGCAGGGTATCTAGTTTTAAGCTCAGCGTACAGAAATACAATAAAATCCAGTGCAGGGTATCTAGTTTTGTGGGGGAAATGTATTATTTCAGATAAATTATAATTTTAGACACGTGTAAGAAACCTTCACTAGTTGGAGTGTAAAAAAATGGAGTTAAAACCATATCTTATGATACTTACATACAAACATTTACGATCTATGTAGAGTCCACGCTTCGTAAGGAAAGAATTTGTTACTGTATTGTACTATTTATTTATTTTTTATTTATTTAACACTTTTATTTTAAATACAGGCTTATTGCCAGGTGTCCATCTCTTCCAACCAACCAGACCAAAGTAAATGAAGCCAGTTACGTGGTCGCATACATCATGCAAATGACTATCCATCCCCATGAAATCCATAAACATATACGTGAACTCATGCCCATGGACCCAACAAAGACGGACAATCACCCGAACATTATTTTTCATATAAAGTGAGATATCATCAATCAAAAGGAAAGGAAGGGATGGTGGAGAGGAAAGGAAAAGAAAATGCAGGAATGAAACACGTTATTTTATTGACTAGAAATTAAGAGTTTTTTTCAGTCGTTTCTTAAAGCATGCCAAGAACGAAACGAGTCTTACATTGGTTTGTAACTGATTCCAGAGTCTCACTGCATGGACAGAAAAGGACGACGTAAAGAAAGAGGAGCGGTGAACTGGAAAGGCCAATAAACAATCTCTGTTTGAGCGTAGGTATACAGAACGTGTGATTGTGTTAGTCAACTTCTGTGTGCTGATTGGTCAGTTTCAAATATCAGTGTGTCATGGAGTAAAAAATAGTGTCACCATGATTTCTAGTAGTAATTCAAATTCTATTTATATATTTTAATACTATTGCATCTTTTTTTTAGAACATAGATTTTTTGGTTTTTATCGTTGAAGTCTCAAAGGCCACGGGAATATCACAAAGTTCCATAAAATTGGTAATATATTCCAATAAAAACAGTGGGAAAGAAGAAGCAACCAAGTCAACAAAAAAGAAAAGGAATCGGCCAAATTCAATACAGATTGACAATTTTGATGAGTGCGTCATTAGGAGATGCATTTACGATTTTCACATAAATCAAAAAGTTCTGCCGACAATCCCAAAATTATTAATAAAGAGTTTACGTTAACAATTTTTATTTCTAGCTTAGCTGTTAATACGCCTGTCTTTTATTTGATTACCATGATACCAAATTTTATTAAAATGGTTTCAATCTGGTTTTCACTAAAGGTCTCTAGAACATTTTTCTAATTATAAGAGATTACCATCACGTCGTGATCTATATTATGTCATAGATTGACAACCCTATTATTCAGTATTTTTTAGAATACTTCCGGACTTTTTTCACTTCCACGTTTACTCCCACAAATCAACATTGACTCCGGAAGATCTCTTAAATAATAGATAATAATAACCACGAAAGCCTATTTAGGAGTAAATAACCATTAAAGGCACTGACGAGAATAAATTGAGGGACAATATATGTCATAATTTAAAGAAAATGTGACCAAGTGACTGAGATTATAAGTAGAATGAAATATTTTTTTTTCAGGTGGTTTGGACACGTAGAACAAATGAGTAGATGCACGTGAATAGGAAATGTCAAAGAGGAAGGCCAGGAAAAGAAAAATTGAATCAAGTGGGTGAAATCTCGAAGGGAGGAAGACAAAATAGTGAAACTGTATGAGATGTATAGATGCAGAAAAATGAAATAGCGTGATGGTGTTTATGTACTTAAATTACCAAAGTTTCGAAAATGTTGCAGCTTTCATCTTCAGTGCTTATTGGTTGTAAACTTCGTTATCAGTCTGATATATGACAAGGCTTAAAGGTTATCAAATTCCTTATCAGTCTGATATACGAGAAGGCTTGAAGGTTATCAACTTCGTTATTAGTCTGATATACGACAAGGCTTGAAGGTTATCAACTTCGTTATCAGTCTGATATACGACAAGGCTTGAAGGTTATCAACTTCGTTATCAGTCTGATATACGACAAGGCTTGAAGGTTATCAACTTCGTTATCAGTCTGATATACGACAAGGCTTGAAGGTTATCAATTTCGTTATCAGTATGATATACAACAAGGCTTGAAGGTTATCAACTTCGTAATTAACCAGACGCCATCAGCCCGAGAAAATATGGCTCTCCTTCCTTCACGGTCCAAGGCCACCTGCTCGGCCACACATTCAGCTTTAGGTAAAGTGTATGTGTGTAGTGTTCATATACATTTTAATAAGATTTGATAAGACTAAATTATTTAATACTTCAAATAAGATGCACTATAACTCCCGTTATTATATGGGTCTGATGCGTTTTCATAACGAACCCTTTTTACTTTCGCTTGATCTTCATCTTCTGCGTGTCCCTACCATAAAATACAAATTTTTTCAAGTATATTTATTTCCTTACTCAAAACATTCCTGGACCCACTCATTCTGATTCATCATCCTGTCGTGTAGTTCATGACTGGGTATCGTCGCTAGCCTCTGACGACTCTTCTCAATGCATTCCAGCACTTCGCAGCTCGAAGGGCGGTAGTCCAGTTGCGTCTCTCACTTGATGAGTTTAACGCACACGAGTCTTTAGCTTGTGTGTCGTCTTTCCACGCTTCCATTAACTACAAACCTCTCCAAACTGTCTCCATAGCCATAAGCAATGTACACACAGAATCGGAGGATTCGTCGCAGGCATACTGTAGACAATCTGTCGGTGATTTACAGTTCTTTGAGAATATAGGCGTTAGTTTGCCTTGCTGACTATTCAATCCGTAACATTCTTCTCCAGCAATACATTTCAAATGCATTTATTATGCGCACCTTGTTTGCTCTCAGAGTCCAAGTCTCCGCGCCAAACATGAATATAGCGAAGACGAGAGACTTAACTATATCCATTTTCGCTGTGATGCGTGGGTGATCATAGGCTTTCAAAACGCGTCTTGTACGGGGGTAAGTAGTGGGCTAGCGAAGGGTCGGTGGGCAGACAAAGCGCTATAAGGACATTCTGCGAGAATCGCTGACTTTGTGTGGTGCGCCTGAGGACTGGGAGCAGGTGGCTCAGGACCGTGGAGGAAGGAGAGTCATATTTTCTCGGGCTGATGGCGTCTCAACGGCTAGACATGTGAGAAACAGTCAGCGCGCTGCGAACATGCGTCAGCATTGCCAGGCGATTCAGCAGGATCCACATGTATGTGATATCTGCGGGAGAGTATGCGCATCTAGGATCCAGCTGTTTTCTCACAGAATATCACATGATCGACGTGAAAGAGCAGCTCAAGATTGACATTGGAGTGGCAAAGGGATCCTCGACTTCGAGGCCCAGTAACGACGATATGAAATTTGAACTAAAGGATGTTTACTTTAAGCACTACTGTTTTTATTAATCAAAGAGTTTAATAGCAAAAGTGGATAATTTGATATTCATGTAACGAATAGTGTCATTAAATTAAAATGTTTTTTTGTAAATTTTTTAAAATATTCACATAATTGGTTGTTGGCTTCCCATTCAAATCAGGAATATAATAATTTACTAATTTCAATGCACTTTGCGTCAACCATTGACACAAATCAGTATGCGCATTTCATATGATAGTAATGTAGTTTGTTATGATTATAATAAAATGACTATTTATATTCTACTATTATTATTACTTATTGCGTCATTAAATATAAATAATACATATATACACGACTATTTTCATTTAAATTTTGTACATCGATGTCTTCTAAATAGGGAAACAAAAAGGTTTATTAATTAATTTGTTAAGTCGTATCTGTATTATTGTAAACTCTTTTTATTCTGGTTTACCTTCTTCACCTAATTTCTATACTCCAGTCTGGTTCTAACCCTTCCTTCCTTGTTATGTGTAACTAGTACACATTGCTTTTAAAAACTTTAATATCTCTATAAATATAATAAATACTGGGTTCAGATTTTAGGTATTCCTCCGTAATATATTTACGCATTGAATGAAAAAAATAATATTAATAATAATTAGCGCTTATCGCCACATCAGAGATATTTTGTGAAAATCGGGAATAAATTCACTAATACAATAAAACGTGTGCCAGTGTGTGACGTAGGTATATCTATTCTTAGAAACTGCTATGGATGAGGAAGCGAAACTATTTACGTCTCACTCTCACTCTTCTTCGGTATATGGGAACGCAAGAAATAGAATCTCAGTTCGCTAACTTCTCTCGCTTCAGTAGCTCTCGAGCTTTCATTTGAGGTGGTCTCTTCACCCGTTCTGTAAACGTCGGCTGATTTTTTTTTCATGTTTTCAGCAATTAAATTTCAATTATTTTCCCTTTTGACTTCAAATTTGATTAGTTTAAGCGATTGGATATGAATATTTTAAGTTTTCTGATTATAAATCGTTCATTTTTACATGTGTATTAAATACACAGCATCGGAACGCTCGGATGTTTTTAGCACAGGAAGGGAAAGGTTGATGCAGCTGCTAAGCTGATACACGGTAGTCATAAATACGAGTACTACAATATATTGGTATACCAGTCCGCTTCTAAAAATGTTACATTTACGATTAATTGTCACGGATGGATTAAATTCAAACATTTACGAGTAAGTGTCATGGATGGATTAATTTCAAACATTTACGAGTAAGTGTCACGGACGGATTAATTTCAAACATTTACGAGTAAGTGTCACGGATGGATTAATTTCAAACATTTACGAGTAAATGTCACGGATGGATTAATTTCAAACATTTACGAGTAAGTGTCACGGATGGATTAATTTCAAACATTTACGAGTAAGTGTCACGGATGGATTAATTTCAAACATTGAACCTTTGTATTAAAATTCCTTAATGCCATGTCTTCATGGTATCTTTGGAATATGTGTCTGAGAGATATTCCTTTGGAGAAAAGTAGAACTTTGAGGTCAATTTCTTCTTCATTTAATAAAATGGATATTCAAAATCATTCCAATAAGGTTGGGTGTTATAATAAGAGCTTTCGCCGTTGCTGGTCTTGTGATATTGAATAGTCTATCTCCTAATATCAGAGATATGGATGGCGTGTGCAACGTTAGGAAGCACTTAAAAGCAATTCTTTTTGGGAGATTTAAATTTTTTTTGAGTAGTTTCAAATCCTGAGCTAGAGCGCCCTTGAGGAAAATTTGTCTTCAAAACGGCGCAATATATGTATGTTGTTATTTTATAACGTACTACATTGCTATCAATATATTTATGTAAGATTTCATTGAAGCTCAATAAAAAATTGTGATCAAACAGCAAATGTTAGTGACAAAAAAGTCTTAATATATCCCATAAACGCAAATTGACATTGATAAATAAATTTGTAAGGCTCTCCAAGTAAGTTGTATTATATTTTCCAATGTGAGCGCCGACAAAAGACATGGACGAGATGTAAGTATGCCACCTTTTTTTGTTCAAAAATAATTTTATGCTCAGTTATTATACAGATCGTACAGGGTAACGATAATGAGAGAGAATAGTCATTACATTAAATACTTTTATACAGATCGTACAGAGTAACGATAATGAGAGAGAATAGTCATTACAGCAAATACTATTATACAGATCGTACAGAGTAACGATAATGAGAGAGAATAGTCATTACATCAAATACTATTATACAGATCGTACAGAGTAACGATAATGAGAGAGAATAGTCATTACAGCAAATACTATTATACAGATCGTACAGAGTAACGATAATGAGAGAGAATAGTCATTACATTAAATACTATTATACAGATCGTACAGAGTAACGATAATGAGAGAGAATAGTCATTACAGCAAATACTATTATACAGATCGTACAGAGTAACGATAATGAGAGAGAATAGTCATTACATTAAATACTATTATACAGATCGTACAGAGTAACGATAATGAGAGAGAATAGTCATTACAGCAAATACTATTATACAGATCGTACAGAGTAACGATAATGAGAGAGAATAATCATTACAGCAAATACTATTATACAGATCGTACAGAGTAACGATAGTGAGAGAGAATAGTCATTACAGCAAATACTATTATACAGATCGTACAGAGTAACGATAATGAGAGAGAATAGTCATTGCAGCAAATACTATTATACAGGTCGTACAGAGTAACGATAATGAGAGAGAATAGTCATTACAGCAAATACTATTATACAGATCGTACAGAGTTACGATAATGAGAGAGAATAATCATTGCAGCAAATACTATTATACAGATCGTACAGAGTAACGATAATGAGAGAGAATAGTCATTACAGCAAATCTATTATACAGATCGTAGAGTAACGATAATGAGAGAGAATAGTCATTGCAGCAAATACTATTATACAGATCGAACAGAGTAACGATACTGAGAGAGAATAGTCATTACAGCAAATACTATTGTACAGATCGTACAGAGTAACGATAATGAGAGAGAATAGTCATTACAGAAAATACTATTATACAGATCGTACAGAGTAACGATAATGAGAGAAAATAGTCATTATAGCAAATACTATTATACAGATCGTACAGAGTAACGATAATAAGAGAATATTATACAGTATGCTTTCTGAAATGTAACAGCTTGCACACTATGAATCAAAACACACACAGGCCTCTTTTATTTATAAGAAGGTTAACAATAATACTCGATCATGAGCGATTACTAATCGTATAAAACCACAACTGTCTCTCACGCAAGTGCTGTAAGTTCTTGACGCAAAGATCTCCATATTCCTCATCTCAAAAATAATGATAATAAAAGGACAATTTATATAGCGGCGTTTAAAGAGCAGACTTACCTCAAGGGCGCTCTTATTCAGGATTTGAACCAACTATTGTTAACGTATTAAAGCTATTACAAAATAAGCATACGTAACTTAAATTTGTTTAGTCAAACACTTTGTATTCAACTTTATAAAACGGTATAGCCCTATCGGTTTCAAGGTTTTCACCTCATCATCAGAGGAGCACAAATAAGACTAAATTATATTCGAAATGGTGCCGATATATCCGCGTCTAACGGTAAAAATTCATGTTGAGGATTGTGAACAACAGCGGCAAGATCTTATAAATGTATATATTAAACAGATGTCCAATCCAATGAACTGACCTGGATATTTCTAGGGCCTTTAATCTGTCCAATATAATATATTTCCATCACTATTGATATGCAAAAATTTGGCATCATCGGTAGAACGTATGGGAGTTTCTCGATGAAAATGATTAGCCATTTCAGAATTGATTAGAGGATTCATTAAGGCGGGTTTGTGTTCACGAAATCTATTTTCTAAAGATCTTCCTGTCTTTCTTATATACAAATATCACTGTCAGCACATAAAAGATCTTCCTGTCTTTCTTATATATCACTGTCAGCACATAAAAGTTCATACACAACACTGTTGATAAACGTTCAATTTTTGTCTTTCACTTTAAAAAGGAGTTTTCGAAGATTGAAATTAGTGTAAAATATGGCGTTATATGCTGTAGATTTTTCTATTATTTGGTATGTTACTCGTATGTTTTTTTTTATAAAGAGAACTTCGCCCCATTTATAGATATGCTTATGCAAAATACAATGTCTTTAAACTTCCACAGTGTTAATGACTTAACTATAATTAAAATATATTACTCGAGTGTAAAGATATGAAGATGGTGCCTGTGGCCATTAGATTAAAAACTTTCAGCCTCTACGTACGTGTAAAAACTTTTTTAGTAAGAAAACAACAGAGAACTAACTAAGGAAGACAAACTTTAAAAAAAATCTTTGTAAATCATCCGATGTGTGATATAAACAAATTCGTCTTGAGGCGTAGTGTTTATTTTTCTGAAATCTATTTATTTTCTGTTTTTTTTCTTCTTCTTATTCTACATGTGCAAGGGTGTGGGCTGAAAAACATCTGGTGTCCCCATAGCTGGGCTTGCCCTATATTAGTAGGGTGTATCTTGGCCGAGGGGATGTTATTAGATGAGCCCAGACCTTTTGATAGCTTCTGTATTTAATGTATTCTCTGCAATTTATGTATTTTTGAAGTATATTTAAATATATTATGTACATACTATGTTGCTGTCAATAAAACGTAATGTTATTTATTTATTTATTTAGTGTAGTATAGAAGTGATGTATTAACGCACGGGATAATAATTTGGATTCCTAAGTGAATTGTTCTCTACTACATGGAAACAGTATGAAGACCTATATTTTTGCTTGCCCTATGTATAGGGTTGCTTGCCCTGTGTATAGGGTTGCTTGCCCTATCTATAGGGTTGCTTGCCCTAACTATAGGGTTGCTTGCCGTATGTACTGTAACACGTGAATTTCTATATAAAATATTTCTGTGTGATTCACTAAAATTCTTCTTATTGCTGTTGTTTTCATAAATAAATAATACTTCAACGTTTATTTCACTTCAATTGATTCTTGTCAAAAACCATTTAGACACCCAATTGAAATTAACGATAACTTTCTTCAAAGCCATTTTGTAAAACATCAAGCACTTAAATGTTTCCAAAATGAATATTCTATAAGTGGATAGTTGATAAACCATTTTGAAGATAATATTAATATTTCACTTAACTTAGAACTTCATTGTTAAGTGTACAATACAGGCAAACTCTAATGATATGACATCAATACACCGAATACTGAAAGTGACACTGTAACACAGTGAGTGTCAAAGAGGTGGGTGGCATGTGCAGCTTCAGGAAGCGTTTGAAAGTCATATCAAAGTTTATGATTATATGTAAACACTACACACGTCACTACTTCTTCTTCCTAGGGTCATGTCAGGTCCCCCCAACGTCGAATACCACCTGAGAGTAGGCATCTTTGTCCCCAGCAGCCCGAAAAAGATTCCCAACGCTCCTTTTACCAGTCCAATAACATGTATTGCGGAGCTAGGAGATTTCCCTCCTGCCAACACCTCTTCGACCCTCTATCTTGCCTTGGATGATCAGGTGCAGTTATTTGTACTTTGCTCCTCTAAGTACATGATCCAAATAAAAACGTACACTACACTCCACCTAGATCCGAATGTTTTATTATTTTGTAAGGTCAGGTTCCATTACTGGGGTTAAAAACACTTCTGTCTCTCGATAACGTTTTTCATTTTGTCCGAATTATCAATTCAGATATGTTGAACGATACAATACGAAAGATAAAATGATATGTTGAACAAAATAATACGAAAGATAAAATGATATGTTGAACAATACAATACGAAAGATAAAATGATATGTTGAACAATACAATACGAAAGATAAAATGATATGTTGAACAATACAATACGAAAGATAAAATGATATGTTGAACAATACAATACGAAAGATAAAATGATATGTTGAACAATACAATACGAAAGATAAAATGATATGTTGAACAATACAATACGAAAGATAAAATCACTAGTTGAATTTACTCAAAGAACCGGTTTAATAATTGTTTTAACTCATTAGATCTCTTTTGAAGGGGCATCTATGTTGATGGAGGTTTTGACGGTTCTCTTCTGAAGTTATTCATCAGTGTTAAGGTCGTGTGAGCCCCGAAATACTTCAATGTGTGTAATTCGCGTCGTCTCGTTTCTCTACAAGCCATCGTAACGCAAGAATGAACCTCAGTTTCTATACCCTAGTAGTAAACCATATAGTGTTAGAGATATGGCTGGCATGTGCAGGTTTAGGAAGCACAACACTACACAAATACACTACACCTAAAGCCGAATGTTTTCTAACACATATCGGAAGAACTACAAAGGTTTCTTTGTAGTTCGTCTTCCCTTGGTCAGATTTCTGATGTTTTCTTACCAAATATGTTTTTCGGAACTTATGCAGATGCGAGGGAGAACCTAATCTAATGGGCACGATCACTACCTTCTTAACCTTGTACTCCACTTATATATATTTATTTTGTGACATTTTTAATTTGTCAATAATTCGAATTCCATGCAAGTCCATTGAGGAGGGTTTTCTTTCTAAACGGCGCTATATAAATTATCCTTATACCTATTATAATGTTATAAGAGTAAAATGTGGTAGTTGTTTCGGATGTGGATATATTTAGTTCAAAACTGTCAGATCTTACGAGGATGGTAGCAGAATTGACAGAAGAATAAGTATGTTTTTTTCTTCTTCATATATTGTACATTCTTCTTCTTCAGTTTCAATCCTGGGGATTAGTTAGCGGCAAAGCTCTGCATCTCCTTCTCCACTCCGCTCGGTCTTCAGCGATCCTCTTAAGCTCTGTATAGGAAGTGCAGTCCATATCGTGGCATATTTGCTCCAGATACGCCCTCAGCCAATCGATCCCTCAATCATTCCCTCCAGTATATCGTGCAGGAGATTTTCATGTCGCAACATATGACCCATCCATTCTGCACGCCTTTCCAATATGGTGTTTGACAGGTGCATAGTTTATTCGATCCTGCTGAGAACCTCGTCATTTGTAATGTGGTCTCTCCAGAAAATCCTTAATATTCGTCTATAGGTTCACATCTCGAAGGCCTCCATTCTTTTTCGATCTCTTTCGCCCATGCACCATGTCTAACAACCATACATCAAAATACTCCACACATATGTTTTGACCAATTGCTTGCGAAGCTTTAGGTCCACGTTGTTGGGTTCGAAAATCTTTGAAATTTTATTAAAGGCGAGTTTTGCTTGGTGGATGCGAATGTACATTATTTGTAACATTTTCACTGACCTGCTGATATGGAAGAAATGTGCATGAGATGATTCCTCATAATTAAGATTTTAGTTCTTGGATTTATAATTGATATGTTTTAAGTGGAAGTCTTGATTAATTTCCTATAAGTGTTATTTTAAATAAAAAATCACTTGTCGTGTATTAGTATGCGTAGACCAAGGGTAGGCATACACGAGGTCAACGAGAGCCACATTCTGAATTTTCATATGTATAATGAGCCACACCATAGTCACGTTCTCACGTAATATTAAACACACAAATTCAAATTGATTACATATTCTACACAAATCTTAATTACTATATAAAGTATAAAAAATACACATATATGAAAATATACAAATAGCGCAGAATACGGTTTGCGAGGTTTGTGCACATAAAGAGGCAGGAGATGCGCGCGCACCTTACACATTGAAATCACAGCACACGCGTATACACCAATACTTGTCTTTGTCTTTGCGACAGTTGCATTCATACATGTTTGCGATAGTTGCATTAGAAATGAAAATCACGAAAATACAAGTATAATGGGAACTCTCGGAGCCGCATTTGCCCTTCTTCTCCCTGGCTCCATCCCAACTCACTGTCTGCGAAGACTGTTGGGGCCAGCTCTCCTCGTCCTCAGGTTGTATGCTCTTCTGTCCCGGACTACGTCCCCCAGGCCGTGCCTCCGCATCAGGTTATCTTTTTGCACCACCCATGAATTCTTTGCCCCATAGACCAAACGATAAAGCTGAATTAACTTCAGAGAATGATAAGCGAAATAGTCGTTACTCAGGGCATGACTGTAATTATAAATTGAAAACATGAAGTAAGTTTATTTGATAAAGGAAAGAGGCGGAGGAGAAATGATATATTATTCAGTGTTTTACACCGCGTACTTCCAAGGATCAATCACTGTCAACAAAAGGAAGTTCAGAGATAAGTAGACTTTATTTAAATTGATATTGATCTATGAGGACTTCTAACTGTCTCTACTTTGTTTTATCATTCATGATGATCCTTAGGATAAAGGTTCATTTAGAAAGTTTGTTATTGTGTAAAATCATTTACATTGTGTATCGGTGTCGGAAGTAAACTTTCGTTGTATAAAGTTGAAACGGATAATTGTCTCGTGGCAATTCCTTCAAATTTATTTAAAAAAAGTATTTATTTATTATTATTTAACACTTTTATTGCAAATACAATCTGGTGGGTTTATTGCCAAGCTGCAATCTCTTCCAACCAACCAACCAGACAAAAGTAAATGAAGCAAGTCACGTGGTCGCATAAATCATTCAAATGACTATCCATCCCCATGAAATCCATAAGCACATACGTAAGCATATGCCCACGAACCCCACAAAATATGCCCACGTGAGCATATGCTTATAAACCCCACAGTGATTATTGGCCTGCCTGTTGTGAAATAAAAAAATAAAAAAACAGAATGAGGCGCATTTTTTTTCTGACCATCGGTAATTTACTCCAAAACCAGCAGGTCTGGAACCAAGCGATCTCTTAACCAAATTACGATAAATGGGACTTGCAATCGAGAACAAATAAAAAATATTATAAAACTTTAAAGCCAAAAGTGCAGTCTAGCCTATGATTTAATTATATATGCCTTGACAAGAATTCAACATTTGTGATAATTTGTCGGATGCTTGGACATCCTATCATAAAGGAGCATTTGACAAGTATCAAAGTTTTAAATGGCCTCGGCCTCGGGCCTCGGCCACACAGGTAGGAGCCTCGCTTGATACTTAGAGCTATGTTGCGAGTTAGGCGACATATCCTAGCGAACCAACGTACCGCATACTATCGCAGTGGCCACACTGCACGCTTCGCGCCACGTTGAAGATTAGTCATCGAGTGAATCTCCTAACGAACAGACGTGATGGTTAATTCACAAGATGGTGGAAGTTTTAATGACAGCTGTGAACGTTATAAAAGGGAGTCAAAATGTACCTGTAATAAAATTACTTTGAAATGAATTTGCACAGAAAGTAAATAAAAATGGTAAATTGTAATGAAATTGGTTAGTTTTGAGAGTGACATCGTGTGTTGACTCAACCGCTCTCAACTGCCAAATGAATTTGTGCGTAGCACTTTGGTGGGCCTAGGCATGAAGTCATCTAGTATATGAGTCACGTAAAACGTAGCTTAGCACCTAACGAAGCACTTTGGTGTGACCTCAGCCTAACATGTGTGAATGTGGCCTCAGCGAGAAAACGTTGCATAAAATATTCTTTGAATACCTACAAAATGACATATTTTAACGCCTACAAAACCGTTTATCCGACTTTTAACAAATAACATTATGCCAACACAAACCTGTCTCCCTCCGGTCGCAGATTGTTATTAAAAGTTTACAGTTTGTAATGAAATATAAATATTTTTATTTGATAAACGTGTTACCTAATTTTATTTCTTTATTGCGTTAGTTTCTTATGTTTGAGCTACTAGAATAATTTTTTTATGTTCAATGAAAGTATACCACTCGAAACTGTTCGCTAACTGGAAACTCCTTAATTTTGATGAATGAAAATTTAAAAAAATAGACGAATGTTGATACATTGGTTCACACCATCGACGATAAGAGGAATTCCGAATAATTCTGTCAGAATTTCAGGTAGATGATTGACAAATGACTCATTGGATTTTAGATCAAATTATGCACATTTCGTAATAGAAGTCTGAGGAACATTTATTTATTTAACACTTTTATTGCAAATACAATCTGGCGGGATTATTTTCAGGCGGCAATCTCTTCCAACCAACCAGACAGAAGTAAATGAAGCAAGTTAAATGGTCGTATAAATCATTCAAATGACTATCCATCCCCACGAAATCCATAAACACATACGTGAGCATATATTCACGAACCCCACAAAGACGGACAATCCAGCCCCACAAAGACGGATGGACATCATCAATCAAAAGGAAATGAAGAGATGGTGAATAGGGAAGGAAAAGAAAAGTCAGGAATGAAACACGTTATTTTACTGACTAGAAATTAAGAGTTTTTTCAGTCGCTTTATTAACATTAACACGGCTTGTAACATTAGAAATACCAAAGGCTTGAAGATGAACAAATCGAAGACAAAGTTTATGATTGTCAGTAAAAAGAAAGAACAGACAAAGTTTATGATTGTCAGTAAAAAGAAAGAACAGACAAAGTTTATGATTGTCAGTAAAAAGAAAGAACAGACTAAGTTTATGATTGTCAGTAAAAAGAAAGAACAGACAAAATTTATGATTGTCAGTAAAAAGAAAGAACAGACAAAGTTTATGATTGTCAGTAAAAAGAAAGAACAGACAAAGTTTATGATTGTCAGTAAAAATAAAGAACTGACTAAGTTTATGATTGTCAGTAAAAATAAAGAACTGACTAAGTTTATGATTGTCAGTAAAAATAAAGAACAGACAAAGTTTATGATTGTCAGTAGAAATAAAGAACAGACAAAGTTTATGATTGTCAATAAAAAGAAAGAACAGACAAAGTTTATGCTTGTCAGTAAAAATAAAGATCAGACAAATGCACATCATTATATAAATATGGAAATCGTTGAATGAGTCCGAATGTATAAATATCAAGGATGCTGTCTGGGTGATCAATAAGACTTGTCTCAAGGGATCAAAGTTAGAATAAAGACGGCACGGCACGAAGCTGCTGTTTTAAAATAGAGAATTTCCTCTGTTTTAACGTGTTCCCCGCGGGGAGCACAAACGCCTGTGATCTGACGACAATCCAAGTTTCAAATCACAAATACTTTAAAAAAATGACACAAAACCGGAATAAAAATTGAACTAAAATTTAAAATAATCTTTATTCTAGCGACATCTCTGAAAACCTTGTCAAATAATATATTAGTTTATGAGATATTGTTGAATAAACAGAGCGCCGAATTTTTTTGGTTTCTCAATATTTCCAGCATTAACGACCTGTCGCGCGGATCGAGTCCTGCGATGAGTCTCTCTTATGTAAATAAACATTACTAAGTCTCTCTTACGTAAATAAACATTACTAGTGCTATATGCATTTGATTGGGTGAGTGTCATGAAGCATTGATTTGATCGTAGCATTCCTTTGTTTATTTTACGTAATGTTAAGTTTATCTCCTTTATTTAGTGAGTCTCCTTAAGAGTAATGACTATTATTTATTATCAGAAAATTACTTAAGTGTCATGTTTACTTGGTGTTGTAATCAAATATCAGTGGTTCTAAACAAAATATGTGTTTAAACTTAGAAATTAAAAAACGCTGAAATTGTGCCGCGCACAGGATTCGTGGAATTTTATTTTTAACGCGGTGAACAGGTTAAGAATCTCGAATTGCTTACGCGAATTTTGCGTTCCTACATATTCTTTGTGCTTCTCTTTGGTGTTGAACAGGGCCCGCGAGCTCATAATAAACAATCTCATTTTTAATATTTTTTATGTGTTTATTTGTGTTAAATTGGTTAAGTGAAATGATAAATGTATAATATTGTTTTATTTTTTAAATAGTTAGTTTAAGTTTATTATAATACTTTAATTAAATAAAATTATTTTGTCTTGAACAAAAATTTTATTTTAAGAAAATATTATAATAATTATCACAAAAAAATTTAAATGTTCAAAAATGAAGTACGTAAACTCGCAATACAGGTCAGCATTAGCGGATGACCACCTGCAATCAATGTTGATTGTAAATGGTCATCTGCTAAGTACTCATACTAACTTCGGAGTACTAGCTTCGAACCCCAGTTTGATGAAATGTTATCTCAGAAAAAGCAATTGCATTCATCTCATTAGTAGAGCTTTTTATTATTATGCAAAATTTTTGTTCAAATGTACGAAAATTTCCCCTGTTTCTATAATACCTTTTTTTTATTATTTCCGCTGGCAATCTCTTCCAACCAATCAGAAATATGTTTTAATGAGCCCTAAGTGAAAACCAGATTGGAATTCCATTTAAAAAAGTCTGGATTCCAGCGGGGATCGAATCCGCAACCTCCGGATCGGCAGACAAACGTCTTACCACCAGGCCACGGAGGTCGTCGTACCTTATTTAATAAATGTAAATGTTTCATTCGTTTTTTCGTAAGTGTGTCAGTAAAATGTGTACAAATATTACCACCGCCTAGTAAAAAAAAAGTAAAACCTGTTTTTTTGCTACATAAGTGGAATTGCCCATATAAATATCCTCGAGTTTGCTTCCTGACCCGCCGAGCCTAAATTTTTTACGATCTGACCCTTAGCGAAAAAAGTTTGCCGACCCCTGGTGCTGAAGAATGGACACGTACTAAGGCTACCACCGAGAAATTAGAAGCTTTTAAAAGGAATGCTTTTGAAGAATACTGAAAGTCTCATCGGTTTAAAAAATTCAGTATGATGACATTTTGAAACGGATGAATAAAGATGGGGAGTATTATCAACCATCAAACAAATAAAGTTAGAATACTTTAGACATATCCATAATACGATGAGAAAAATCAGAGATTATACAACTCATATTGCAAGGAAAAAATCAAGACAGAAGAAATTTGGGAACAAGACACATCTCTTGATTGAAGAACGTGCGAGATTGGTTTGACTATAGTATCATATATTTGTTCAGAGCTACTACCACAAGGGTCAAAATAGGGGCATGATGATCACCAACCTTCGAAGAGTAAAGGCGCGTTTTCAAAATTCAAGTTTAGTTGACCGATTAAACTTGATCGACAAAAGTTAAATGAAATCTGTAGTGAAGGCGCGTTATCACGGTTCAAGTTTGAAACACAAGTCGCGTTAGTAAATTCACAAGGTGAATGTTGTCATAATTATTACAAATCTCTCTCCCTGGCTCCATCCCAACTCATTGTCTGCGAAGACTGTTGGGGTTAGCTCTCCTCGTCCTCAGGTTGTGTGCTCTTCTGTCCCGGACTACGTCCCCCAGGCCGTGCCTCTGCATCAGGTTATCTTTTTGCACCACCCATGAATTCTTTGGTCTTCCTCTGGTTGTTATTCGAGGAATATCCATGGAGATTACCTGGTTCACAGTGTGATCGGGTGCTCTGCGTCCAACGTGCCCATAACATCTCAATCGCCTCTCTTCCATCTTGCTGTTGATGTCTGTAACACCCAGGCTTCCACGAATGCGTGAGCTTCTTATTTTGTGACTTAGGGATACACCTGCTGACCATCTTAGCATGCGCATTTCAGCAGTTTCTAGTTGCCTAGAGTAAAAGGTATACATCGTCCAGCATTCGGAGCCATAGAGGAGTGCGGGTCTGACAATCGTTTGGTATACTTTTCCTTTTAACTTTACTGGCATTTTCGGATCACATAGAACTCCCGTCATTGATCTAAACTTCATCCATCCTACACTAATTCTATGTGTTACATCTGCTACACATCCTCCATCACTATGGATGAGTGACCCAAGATACTTAAAGGAGTCACAATTTGGTAATGTTACTCCATCCATTTGCATTACGGGAGTGACAGCATTTGTGTTCTCGAATGGTAGGTATACTAGATAGTAGATACTCTGTTTGTCATAATTATTACAAATGAATTTCATAAAATATAGAACTTATCATAAAAATACATAAAAGACATACTTTAGCATGTAGATATAAAAGGTAGTGATCTGGCAAAAGAAAATACAAAATTCCATCTCGAGCTCCAGGAAGGGTCGCTGATTTGACGAGGAGAACTATCATGATGGCATAAGGGAAGAGCGCCAAGAAATAAGAAGCCTTCCCCACACTTTTCATCCCTCGGATCAGGACGAGGAAGATGCAGATCCAGCCCAGCAGCAGACCGCTGAGCAGCCTCCATTCTGGTAATCCAATGCCATTGTTGATATCGTGCAGTTCTCGCAAAACGGTTTATCTGTTGAGAAATAAAACAGAACGAAAAAAATTTAAATAATATCATATGTTTCGTGCTTTTCCTTCTTTCAAGACGTTATATTTTTCAATCATGCATTTCTAACCTGTGTATGTTTTACATATACTCGAACAGTACCCGGCGGTACGTAATACACATCGAGCTAAGAAAGAGACTGTCGGCCATAATCGGATAACTTCAGCTTTGTAGAGCGTCGTCTCTGTCATTCATACACGTGTTCCGTCGCATCGTCGCGTACCGGACTGTCAGCGCATCGTGCGACAGAGACGACGTTCTACAAAGCCATGTGTATTACTTACCGCCGGGTACTGTACTTTTATATCCAATTCCGATTACTTATTCACACAAAAATTTCAAAAAAGGCAAAAAAAAATCGCACAAAAATTATATAAAAACATTACACGAATTAATTATTATGCAAAAACATACCACCATTTTACTCATGTACTGAAACAGAATACAAATTTATTTTCGTATAAAAATATGGACTATCTCTTTTGAGGTAGGCAGAGAAGACAGATCTCTTTAATTTTCTATTCATGCACACACACTTAGCTCCCGCCTCGTTCAAATCCATACATGTTCTCCTGTTTCTCATACTTATTACCTTACCCTAAGTTAAAATTTCCGCAAATACATTTTCCCAAGATTTTATTCGGTGTACATCTTCCTCGCTCTCCATTAATCTCAAACAAACATGTATTTCTTACATAAGTTTCATTCTCTTGATGTGGCCAAACTATTTCAAGATTCCTTTCCTAATTTTTTACTATAACATCCCTCTCTAACAAAAAGTTATCCTTTATCTTAAAATTTCTTCCTGTGCCAAACACTGTAATACCAGATATTCTGATTATTTCACTCCTCTTCAATAACCTGAATTTACTTCTATACGTCAAGATTATAACTAACACAATTTTAGTGTCTGACTGAAACCTTAATAAAAATTATTATGCAAATTATACAACATTTCAATGTACGCATTGAAATATTAACCTGGTCTCGATCCCCAAATGACAGATCAAAGTTTGAAAATTCAAGAAAATCTAACACGTGTCACTTACAAGATAAAATATGCGAAATACGCACCATATCAGGCATTAGACGCCGATCAATTTGGGATCACGTCATTTTACGAACGGTATCTGAAAAGTGTACACGAATCAACGAAATGGATGCTGAAGGCAGATAAAATAATTAAAATCCTCATATTCGAGAATGTCCCAGATCCTCTAGTGTTGAAACACCTTGCCAATATTTTAAAATACTTTCCGGCTGCTATTATGCATGTAATAATAATTTTTATGATTAATATTTACAAGAATTTTAGATTATTTTTTACGTGAGATATGCTATTTATATGAAGATTTTTTACTGACTTCATCTTAGTCAACGATTCGCAACAGGGGTAATAAGTATTTTAATTTTTGAGTTTTGAGGTGTATATATATACATATATATGGTCATTATTAAAAAAAACGTCATTCATCAACGGTTTTAACCCTTCCTTCCCTGTGATGTGTAACTAGTGCACATTGGTTCTAAAAACTTTAATATCTCCATGAATGTAATAAATATAGAGTTCAGCTTTTAGGTATTCCTCCGTAATACATTTACGCATTGAATGAAAAAATAATATTAATAATAATTAGCACTTATCGGCCACATCAGAGATATTTTGTGAAAATCGGGAATAATTTCACCAATACAATCAAACGTGTGTGACGTAGGTATATTCATTCTAAAAAACCGCTATGGATGAGGAAGCGACGCTATTCACGTCTCACTCTCACTACTTCGGTATATGGGAACGCAAGAAATAGAATCTCAGTTCGCTCGCTTCAGTAGCTCTCGGGCATCTATTTGAGGTGGTCTTTTTGCCCGTTATGTGAACGTCGGCCGATATTTTTTTCATGTTTTCAGTAATTAAATTTAAATTTTTGACTTTAAATTTACTTAATTTAAGCGATTGACTGTGAATATTCTTATTTTTCCGATTTTAACTAGCTCATTTTTACATGTGTATTGAATACACAGCACCGAAACGCACGGACTTTTTGTAGCACAGGAAGGGAAAGGTTAAAAACCAGTAGAAAAACCTATTATTCGTCCGGAGCCATAATCTAACAATTTTGAAGGGATCTTTTTCATACTCAGCCAACAAATTCTGGAATACGCTATTCTTGAAAGAGCGGATGAATAATTCCGAATAATGTGAAACATCACCTTTTAAATGGTTTGTGATTTTTTTTTCACAATTCGCACTGATATATTTTCTTTCTTTACACTGGCAGTAAATCTGAAGTTGTATATTTACATTTTCGCTTATATTTTTAACAATGACTGTAAAACTTATTGTTTTAATTGTATCAACTGCTTATAGTATTTATTAATATTTATTTATTTTTATTGTAATTTATGTTACAAGAGGGAGGGCTGAAAAATATCTACCCTCCTCATCCTCCTATTGGTGGGGGTGTATCTCAACTGGGAGGGTATTAGAAGGTGAGTCTATATTTTTCTCTCCAATTAATTTTATTTCCTGTTACCTTAAGTTGTATGTGCCATTTCAGAATTTATATTAAAATACTATATTTCTATCAATAAAATCTATCATTTATTTATTTATTTATGGCTATTCTCTGTTCATACCTCGTTGAAACATATTTTATCAAGGTGAATTATACTTACAAAACATAAAATTCTGTTAGAAATTAATGACCGGATACAGAAGAACTCGTGAAAATTTATTTAGCACAAGAATATCATAAATATGATTTTATAACCGTTTTATTGTATTGTATTACAATTTCATTGTATTTAGTATAACCTGACGGACTTATTACCATGTTACAATATCTTCCAACCAATCAGAAAGACGTCAAAAAGGCCTTAAATAAAAAGCAGACTGGAATCCTTTAAAAAATCTGGGTTTCAGCCGGATTTGAATCCGCAACTTCCGGGCTGGAAAACAGACAACTTACCTACTAGACTACAGAGATCGTCTGTTAATAATAGTTTTATAGTTATAGTTTTAGATAATTTAAGCTAGTAGAATTATTATATTGTATTACTCTTTTGTTGTATATAGTTCAACCTGGTGGACTTATTGCCATGTAGCAATCTCTTCCAACCAACCAAATAGATATTAAAGAGGCCTAAAGTGAAAACCAAACTGGAATCCGTTAAAAATCTAGTTTCCAGGGGGATTTGAACCCGCAACCTTCGAGTTGAGAGACGACAAGCATTTTACCAACTAGGCCACAGATGTCATATGTTAGTAATAATTTTATAGAAAGATTTTTAGGTAGTTTTAGTTAGTAACAGTTTTATCACTAATACAATTTAATATTTTAACACGTTCAGTGCGTCGAACACGGCTCCCGTGTCCATACAAAATAGCCTTGAATGTTGAGTGCACTCATAAACGTCTCCCGATAAGGATTCGTCGCCGGTTTCATGTGTTTTGAAGACATGAAGGAATACACTTGTATATGATGTTTCAATAGAAAGTAGAATTTGATTTTTAACAAAGTTATGGGTTTTCAAAACTTCGCTAATTTTCAGCCTCTCTTTATACGCAGTGAACGTGTTAATAAAACAAACAAATATTTCGTACCATTGGACTTTCTCCACGCTTTAAAAACTAAGAATATCGAATGTTAAACTATGAAGGTTTTAACTTATCTTAAGATAATCCAAGTTGGTCCAAAAAAGTTTGAGAAACTCTGATGTCAATCGATAACAAAAACCAGTTTTTTTTACTATCGATAAAAATATATGGTCTAACATTATTTTAATATGTTATTTGTCAAGTTTATTTTAAATGTTATCGATCATTTATTTAACACGACTAGAATCGAACGAAATGAAAACACGATAAGAATCGAAACCACAACATCTAGGATAGAAGAAAGTCATTTGCGCACTTGCGTTACTACTAAAGAGATTTGAGATGTTTACTTGTCATTATTATCATTATTGTGGGATGACTATTTTTGGTCTTTCTGGAGTGATGATGTGTGAGGAGTTTAATTTCGCATGATGTTTCCAGTTGTAATTGAGTGTCACTGTTTGTCAGGTTGATGAGAACGTGCAACGGGGTTTTGTTTTTGTGTAATCAAAAATTGGTAAGAAGTATCGATTTATTTTTTCATGCTAAATATCCTCAGTGAGATGCAGGCAAAAGCCTAGTTTACTGGGGACACAACAAATGAAAGGCAACAAACCCAGATCCATTGAAATTGTATGTCCAAATTAAATTACCTGTTGTTTTTTCATAAATTATGCATATTTCTTGTCATGTGTAATAATAAATAAATAAATAAATTATGGACCAACATACTTAGCAATAAAAAATAAGACTATTATATGTTACATAGCGTTATTGGAGCGTTTGAAGGAAGAAATTGCAAAGAAACGGCCTCATATGAAGAAGAAAAAAGTTCTCTTTCATCAGGACAATGCAACGTGTCACAAGTGGATGGTAACGATGGCCAAATTGCATGAGTTGAACTTCGAATTGCTTCCGCACCCACCGTATTCTCCAGATTTCAGACCCCCAGCGACTATTGGCTGTTCGCAAACCTCAAAAAGATGCTCCAGGGAAAGAGATTTGGCTCCAATGAAGAAGTGATTGCCGAAAGTAACGCCTATTTTGAAACCAAAGATAAATCGTTCTACACGGCTGGCATAGAAAAGTTAAGAAAGTGTTGGAATGAATGTGTCGCTCTTGAAGGAGACTATGTTGATGAATAAAGAAGAATTTTGGCAAACAAATGTTGTTTTAGTAGTTAGTTCCAGGACTTATTGATCAATGTTATACACTGATGTAAAAAAATACTTTTGTCATCAAAAGGTCTAGGCTCATCTTAGTGAACCTATCGCTTGAGAGAAACCCCAGAAGAGGAATATCTCGTGTCGTAGAATGCTAGTAATTCTCGATCAAAGTCTTGATTTGGTCGTCATCAGTGCTAATCGGCCCTCCACAATGGAGAAAATCATCGAACGTCAGACACACGCTCGTCTACTATATCGTCGCCATACATTTCATATATTTTTTGGGTTTTTGTGGCATTTATTCCGTCGCTGTAGTGAAAAAGCATCAAGCATTTAAATTAAAACATATAATGTTCCAAATTATGCATATAACCGCTACAGCAATTTTGGTAAATAATTGCCGAAAATGTGCTGAACGATTACCTTTCATAATAATATATATTTATTGATAAAAACGTAGATATTGTACTTTCTGAACAACCCAATATATTTAAATTCACTTACTTGAAATATAATTCTGTTGAAAATTCCATGTTGCTGGCACTCCCCCCAGCGGCTTGTTTAATTGGTTAAGACACACATATTGATTGACCCCAACCAGCACCTAAACAATTAGTGATAAATAGTAGGTCATAACACAAGACACAGCTATTTATTGACCCCAACCAGCATCTAAACAATGAGATCCATTAGAGATGAATAGTAGGTCGTAACACAAGACATAGCTATTGATTGACCCCAAACAGCATCTAAACAATGAGAGCCATTAGAGATGAATAGTAGGTCATAATACAAGACACAGCTATTGATTAACCCCAACCAGCACTTAAACAATGAGAGCTATTAGAGATGAATAGTAAGTAGGTCATATGTTAACACAAGACACAGCTATTGATTGACCCCAACCAGCACCTAAACAATGATAGCCATTAGAGATGAATAGTAGGTCATAATACAAGACACAGCTATTGATTGACCCCAACCAGCACCTAAACAATGAGAGCCATTAGAGATGAATATTAAGTAGGTCATATGTTAACACAAGACACAGCTATTGATTGACCCCAACCAGCACCTAAACAATGAGAGACATTAGAGATGAATAGTAGGTCATAATACAAGACACAGCTATTGATTGACCCCAACCAGCACCTAAACAATGAGAGACATTAGAGATGATTAGTAGGTCATAACCCAAGACACAGCTATTGATTGACCCCAACCAGCACTTAAACAATGAGAACCATTAGAGATGAATATTAAGTAGGTCATATGTTAACACAAGACACAGCTATTAATTGACCCTAACCAGCACCTAAACAATGATAGTAGGTCATATTCATAATACAAGACGAATATTAGAGATGAATAGTAGGTCATAATACAAGACACAGCTATTGATTGACCCCAACCAGCACCTAAACAATGAGAGACATTAGAGATGAATAGTAGGTCATAACCCAAGACACAGCTATTGATTGACCCCAACCAGTACTTAAACAATGTGAACCATTAGAGATGAATATTAAGTAGGTCATATGTTAACACAAGACATAGCTATTGATTGACCCCAACCAGCACCTAAACAATGAGAGACATTAGAGATGAATAGTAGGTCATAACCCAAGACACAGCTATTGATTGACCCCAACCAGCACCTAAACAATGTGAACCATTAGAGATGAATATTAAGTAGGTCATATGTTAACACAAGACATAGCTATTAATTGACCCCAACCAGCACCTAAACAATGATAGCCATTAGAGATGAATAGTAGGTCATAATACAAGACACAGCTATTGATTGACCCCAACCAGCACCTAAACAATGAGAGACATTAGAGATGAATAGTAGGTCATAATCCAAGACACAGCTATTGATTGACCCCAACCAGCACTTAAACAATGTGAACCATTAGAGATGAATATTAAGTAGGTCATATATTAACACAAGACACAGCTATTGATTGACCCCAACCAGCACCTAAACAATGATAGCCATTAGAGATGAATAGTAGGTCATAATCCAAGACACACCTATTGATTGACCCCAACCAGCACTTAAACAATGTGAACCATTAGAGATGAATATTAAGTAGGTCATATGTTAACACAAGACACAGCTATTGATTGACCCCAACCAGCACCTAAACAATGATAGCCTTTAGAGATGAATAGTAGGTCATAATACAAGACACAGCTATTGATTGACCCCAACCAGCACTTAAACAATGAGAACCATTAGAGATGAATATTAAGTAGGTCATATGTTAACACAAGACACAGCTTTTAATTGACCCCAAGCAGCACCTTAACAATGATAGCCATTAGAGATAAATAGTAGGTCATAATACAAGACACAGCTATTGATTGACCCCAACCAGCACCTAAACAATGAGAGACATTAGATATGAATAGTAGGTCATAACCCAAGACACAGCTATTTATTGACCCCAACCAGCACTTAAACAATGAGAACCATTAGAGATGAATATTAAGTAGGTCATATGTTAACACAAGACACAGCTATTGATTGACCCCAACCAGCACCTAAACAATGACAGCCTTTAGAGATGAATAGTAGGTCATAATACAAGACACAGCTATTGATTGACCCCAACCAGCATCTTACCTTTCATGAGTGGACAAAATTAATTACATCTTTCCCTTCATGAGTGGACAAAATTAATTACATCTTACCTTTCATGAGTGGACAAAATTATTTACATCTTACCTCTCATAAATGGTCAAAAGTCGTACACTTGAACACCACCTTTACTAGAAAATTGTCCCAAAGCCATTTCAATATAGTAAATTGGTCTGCCAATAACGCTAAGAACAATGATATAAGGGACGAGAAAGGCTCCCCCCTCCCCCCTCCCCCATCGCTGTAGGCCACGAAAGGAAACCTTCAAATGTTGCCCAGCCCCACAGACATGGAGATACAAGACATGAGGATTTCCTTCTGGTTTCCCCATGTTCCTTTATTCCAGGAATGAAGTACCTGTTGTAGATTTTAATGTAACAGATTCCAATATTTGTGTTTCCTAGAGAAAAAAATGAAGTCAAATAAATTCAAATAGGGAAAAACCTCCCTTGAACTCTCTCAAGTTAAATTTTTATGTTTGGAGGATGGCATGCGTGTGTGTACAGTTTTTCGATATTTTTACACATGATTCATGCAAATATTTATAATTTTTGTGTCAAGTTGTATTTACGAGTATATTCATGCGCATGCAAAATTACTGTTTGAGAATAAGTCATGCAACCTTATATAATATGATGGTATATAAAGACCGTATATTGTAATGGAAGAAAATTAATAAATAAATGAAAAATTGTATTGTGTTAAATGTTACTAAACTTACGTCCTTCACAGTATAACCTGGCGAATTGATTGAACGTGAAAATCTCTTACAACCTACCAGAATGGTATAAAACAAGCCTTAAAATAAAACTACACTTAAACACTTTTTTGAAAAATCTGTGTATCAACGACTATTGATCCCGAAACTCCCGGGCAGGAAGACAAGCATCTAATAAAGGCTTTGGAAGTCGACAGTATTAACGAAGTAATTGCGACGCCCGGTTTAGTGCGATGCGGGTTATCCGTGTTGAACCGTCTTGTAGTGTGCTGGCCACTATAAATAATGATAAATAATAAGCTATCGTTCGTGATCGAAAATGATTGTCAGCCATCCTGCGGATGAATAACGCCAATACGTTGTATTGATTTATTGTGTGCAAGCTGTTGCACTTCAGCAACCCCCAATTTCTGATGTCAAAGAGATCGAAGTTCCAAGATTATTGTCAGGTTTAATATGTTGCAGACTTTCGTTAGGCATGTTTTTATACATATCACTTTTGTGACATTGCTTAACAGCGCTATAAAAAATAATGGTCTTAGAGTAAAACTAGCAGGAAAGTGAATCCGCCAGGAATCCAACCTGGGGCGCACGCTTGCTTGGAGTGAATGGTAACTGTTAGACCACGGCCTCCGATTAAGAATTACCAATATACACATATTTCTCGATTTTTTGCATTTTTTTGCATGTGTACCAACTTACATGTTGCTTTTTGTTCATTTTTTTGTTAAGATTGTTTATTTACATTTATTTTTTATCATAGTTTGAAATTGTATATATTTTTTATTTTGTCTACTGTAATGTAAAAAGCATTCAGTGCTTGTTTTTTTTCACTACTGTTATAATTACAAGGTTCACTGCTCCGTATATTGATACATAAATAAATAAGTAATTACAAAAAATCTAATATACTCGTATTTTAAAATAAGATTTTTTAAATAAATAAAATTAAATTATAAATAATCTATAAAAGTGAATACACTTTTATAGATTATTTATAATTTAATTCATTTAATATAATATACCTTTTTTTTATATGTGAAATGTGCACCCACAATTCAACTTTTTATTTTACGTAAAATTGAAGCGTTTTAAAATATAAATAAACATTTTGTATATACGAGGCGTATCCAGAAAGTAAGTGTACTGAGGCTCTCACGACCGGATGGATTTTATTTTCGACATGTTGGCTACACTTCCGTGTAGCCTGACCCTTCCCCTCCGCAACGAGACCGGTTCGAGGTCAGTACGTTGAGAAGTGTCGACGCGACAACACGTTTCGTGAAAAATGTAAATCCAATCTCCCGCCAAGTGCGAAATATGCGGCGTCATCCGTTATCTCGTTTGGAAGGGAAAACCTCCGGTTGAGGTTTATAATGAGGTGAAAACTGCATATGGTGATAAAGCTATGAATCGTACGAGTGTGTACAAGTGGTGTCGCGAGTTTAAAAACGGTCGTACGTCTGTGCATGATGATCAGAGGAGCGGAAGACCTTCAATTGTGACTGACGAAAATGACGAAATTGTTTTGGGACTGTCAAGGCATAATTTTAATTGAATATATGCCTCAAGGGGAGACCATCAACTCTGCAAGATACTGTGAGACCCTAAAAAATTGCGGAGGGCGATTCAGAACAAGAGGAGAGGCATGCTGACAAAGGAAGTCTGCCTGCTGCACGACAATGACAGACGGAACTGCTCGCCTCGTTTAAATGGGATGTCCTGAACCATCCCGCGCATTCCCCTGACCTAGCACCTTCAGATTACTATCTCTTTACCTCCCTGAAGCTGCACATGGGTGGAAAAAGGTTTTCAACCGACGAGGAGGTAAAGGAGGAGGTGGAGAAGTGGACGGAGGAGTTGGCGGGAAACTACTTCGAGGAAGGCATCAAAAAGTTGGTACCCCGCTTCACCCTGCATTGAGAGGAATGGCGACTATGTCGAAAAATAGCTAACATATGTACTACGGTAACCACGTAATTTTTTTGTTTAAATAAAAAAAATCGTAACCTACAAAAATTCAATACACTTACTTTCTGGACTTACCTAGTATATTATTTGCAAAATGACTAATTTAATTGACAGATATAAAATATTTTGTTCAATACATTCAAAAACATGTGAAAAACAAAAAGAATTCATATTTTAAAATTTACCTTTTACTTGTTTCTTTGCCGTTTATCCATCAAGTGTCTTTTGGCGTTATACTCGTACAGTCATAAATAAATAAAGGGCCTTTCAAATTGAGCTGGTTTTTTTTTTATTATAATTTTTTTAATTCTTGAATAAAACACACAATTTGTTTTGATTTCAAAAAACTTTTTATCGGTTATTGTAGTATAATGTATGGCGTTTAAACACAAAAACCAATATCTGCCAAATGTCCACAGAATATCTGTGGAGCTGTAAGAGGTGGACATTTGGCAGATATTGGTTCTTCTTTTGTCAAAATTTTCGATGAAATTTTGACTAAATTGCGGTTCTAACTCACCAATAACGCGAATAATTTCGTCCTTCAGCTCAGGAATTGATCGGGGGTCGTTCTTATAGACCTGGCTTTTCACGTAACCCCAGAGAAAATTGTCCAACGGTATCAGATCACATAATCTTATTAATTAACATCACCGTTTTGGAGACTACAATACATAAAATAGTTCTTAATTTGAACGCGTTGTTGTATTGTACACGACTCCATTTTTATAAATTTTATACATTACACTTTTCAAATGTCACAAGACCCAGGCAAGTTCGTGATACCATCTGTGTTTTATCCGAGAATTTAAAAATCCGCTCAATTTGAAAGACCCTTTATAACGAAAAGAATAATTGAAAATTTAACACTTACGTAATAAATAATAATTTATTATTTTCAAGTATTACACGAAATGTTTGTCATTGTCATTAAACATGTGTCATTGTCATTAAACAATATGTAATGAAACATGTGTGGATTAAGGGAAATTAAAATACAATTATAACTTATAAGGTAAAGGTAAACGGAGCACTTAACCTTTATTCAAAGTAGAAAAATGACAATATATGATAGTGTGTAGGTGCCCACCTTAAAGTATGGAAGTGAAACTTGGATTTTGCAGCAAAATAATAAAAGCATGATTAATGCTATAGAGATGCGCACACTATAGTTCGGAAATTCTAGAATGAGTCCTGTGACAGCTCACAAATTTGCCCCAATAAAACTTTATGTAATGTATTTACCTAAATAAATAACTTGCTATTTATTAGAATTGAGGCTTATATTAGGTCCTTACATATGAAATTGGCGTTTTGTTTGGGAGGAACATAAAGTTGATTTTTTTTTAATATAATATATTTATTTAATCAAAGTATGTACCATTGCTATCTATGCACTTTTGCCATCTCATAGGTAGTTCATCGATCCCTTTACTAAAAAAACCATTCGGACGGGAATCAATAAAATCTTTGAAGTCGGTTTGGACTGCCCCATCGGAGTTGAATTTTTTCCCTTGCAAGAAGTTATCCAAATTTCGAAAAAAATAGTAATCTGTTGGGGCAAGGTCCGGAGAGTACGGTGGATGTCTTAGACATTCCAATTGAAGCTCTTCTAATTTGGTAGCCGTCTGTTGTGCAGTGTGTGGTCTAGCGTTATCATGAAGCAGCAGTGGCCTAGAGCGATTAACCAGCCTCGGTTGTTTAGCAGCTAGCTTTTCCATCATGGTTTGCAGTTGCTGACAATAGACATCTGCCGTAATCGTCTGGCCAGATTTCAGAAAGCTGTAGTGAACGACACCAGCACTAGTCCACCAAACGCTCACAAGTAACTTTTTTGGAGTCAATTTTCGCTTGGGGCATGGTTTGGCTGGTTCGGCAGGGTTCAGCCATTGCGATGAGCGCTTCCGATTATCATACAGGATCCACTTTTCATCACAGGTAATGATTCGATTCAAAATCCCTTCATTATTGTGCCGGTTGAGTAATGCAACGCAGCAGTCAACGCGCGTTTGTTGATTTGCTTCACTCAATTCGTGAGGTACCCACCTTTCAAGCTTTTTCACCTTCCCAATTTGCTTCAAGTGGATTAAAACAGTTTTATCACTAACACCGCAGCCTGCAGCTAGCTCGGACGTGGTTTGCGATGGATCCGCTTCCACAATAGCCTTCAATTCTTCATTATCAACTTTGGTCTCCGGCCGTCCACGGGGCTTGTTCTGCAGATCGAAATTTCCAGAACGAAAACGTTGGAACCAAAAACGCACTGTGTTTTCTTTTGCGGCACCGTCGCCATACACATCATTAATCCTTCGAGCCGTTTCTGCAGCACTGGTGCCACGGTGGAACTCGTACTCGTAAATAACGCGATATTTCAAGTTTTCCATTTTGTAAACTGAGTGACGCAAAGAAAAAAAACAATTGAGGAAAAAACAAATGAATTATAATTTTCGAAACACAAATACTTGAGTAAATAGCTGTATAAATTTGAATTTGGAATTCCTAACCAAAGAGAAGATATTTGAGATCAAAGTTGCCAGTACGGCAAAACGCCAATTTCATATGTAAGGACCTAATATTAAAGTTGATAAAATAATTAAAATTACTAAACATCGTTACAAGGTTGTATTGGGGTAAATTTGTGAGCTTTCACAGGACTCATCCTAGAATTTCCGAACTATAAGAAAAAAAATAGGAATATAAATGTATGAAAAAGACGGAATGAAGAAATAAGAAATGAATGCATGGATAAAATTGATGTTTTTGAGTAAGATAAATAAAGGAGCTTTGAGATGGTTTGGACATGTGGAGAGAATGAATAATTAAATATATTTTTATGTTTATGAAATTTAATAATATGGAGGTTTCAAACACATGTCCAACAAACATTTAGATCGCACAACAAAAAGGTTTTTGTGCAAAAGCTGACAGAAAGCGTTATTTTATCCAGTTCGCTTTATTGTCAATTGTGTCCTTATATAATTGTTACACATGTCTGATACATAGATGGGCGTGCAATACGAGTTGAACAACAATATTTTATATTGTCGCAGTATTCGCTGAATCTTCCTGTCAACATTATTTCCTTCGCGCCAGTCCCTCTTTGCTATTCAACATCTTCCATATATTTTAAGTATTCTTAAATCACTGTTATATTTGCAATATGGGGCCAATAAATGTGTGGCAATGACGATTATACCATGACCCCCTTAGATGGCGGCTATAGTAATATTGACAGAAATTTAAAAATCGATAGTATAGGTCGGCGTGTAGTGTCATCTATGGGGAATATATGAAAGTTTTTACTATTTCTAAGTTATTAAATATTGTAGAAATCTTCAATTTTCAAATGCCTTTTTGACAGTCGTTAATTGGCAACAGGATTGGCGCAATATTTTGTTTATAAATCAAAACAGAAAGGACGTGTACCGTATTTAAAACGTTTTATTGACTATATTCAATAAAATTAAAGTATCATAATTATTTTGATTGTTTTTTAATAATTAAAATAATAACGGCAATTTTATTTTATTGAATTTTATGAACTATTATATTAGAAAATGATTTCATAAGATGAGCTCTAGTCAATACATTTCTTAATATAAGGTGAATATTTCGTGTCAATTGCTGAATCTATCTATCTATGTGGAATTTAAATTTCTCATTTTTGAAAATTTGCCAACTATAATATGTTTATATATATGACATTCAAAACTATATTAGTGATTCTATTGACTAAGATTTGAATTCATAGTCCGACCTTAATACTGAATACTATTTTCTTACCTTGAATTTTCGTGATTTGTATTCAAAGTCAGACCTCAAAGGCTTTACGTGGCTTCCTTTTTTAATTAACCTTCGACAAATGTGTACGAAGTTTAATTTGAAATACTAACTTCTTCAGTAAAAAAAGATAGTTTCCACTTAATATTTAGTTTTAAGGTAGGACTATGAATCCGGGTCTAAATTTCGATTGAAAATTAGGAAAACTTCAAAATTAGTTGATCATTATATTTTTTATCATTAATTAGCAAAAACTGTTTAACTAAAAGAATTCTACGCGATTATTTGGGTGCATTGTAGGAGACAGTTGGGAGAGGCTTGTAGTTACTGGAAACGTGGCAGAAAGACGCACAAGAGGAAGAATCCCAATGCGATGGACTGATCAAGTGAGACACGCAACAGGACTAGCCTTAACAACTGACCCTCGAACCGTGGAGTGCAGAAATGGATGGAGAGGAGTCGTCAGAGGCTATCATGGGAGTCACGATGCTCAATCATGAGCTATACGACAGGATGATGAACTAAAAAAGAACTTAATGGCCGGCTTGTGTGTGTATGCTAGTGATAGCTTAATGGTCGGCCTGTAGGTGTATGCTAGTAATAATATAATGGTCGGCCTGTAGGTGTATACTAGTAATAGCTTAATGGTCGGCCTGTAGGTGTATGCTAGTAATAGCTTAATGGTCGGTCTGTAGGTGTATGCTAGTAATAATATAGTGGTCGGCCTGTAGGTGTATGCTAGTAATAGGTTAATGGTCGGCCTGTAGATGTATGCTAGTAATAGCTTAATGGTCGGTCTGTAGGTGTATGCCAGTAATAATATAATGGTCGGCCTGTAGGTGTATGCTAGTAATAGGTTAATGGTCGGCCTATAGATGTATGCTAGTAATAGCTTAATGGTCGGCCTGTAGATGTATGCTAGTAATAGCTTAATGGTCGGCCTATAGATGTATGCTAGTAATAGCTTAATGGTCGGCCTGTAGGTGTATGCTAGTAAAAGCTTAATGGTCGGTCTGTAGGTGTATGCTAGTAATAATATAATGGTCGGCCTGTAGGTGTATGCTAGTAATAGGTTAATGGTCGGCCTGTAGATGTATGCTAGTAATAGCTTAATGGTCGGCCTGTAGATGTATGCTAGTAATAGCTTAATGGTCGGCCTGTAGGTGTATGCTAGTAATAGCTTAATGGTCGGTCTGTAGGTGTATGCTAGTAATAATATAGTGGTCGGCCTGTAGGCGTATGCTAGTAAAAGCTTAATGGTCAGCCTGTAGGTGTATGCTAGTAATAGCTCTGTATGCTAGTAATAGCTAATCGGCCTGTAGATGTATGTTAGTAATGTATGCTAGTAAAAGCTTAATGGTTGGCCTGTAAGTGTATGCTAGTAATATGCTAGTATGTAATAGGTCAGCCTTTAGATGTATGCTAGTAATAGCTTAATAGACGGCCTGTAGATGTATGCTAGTATATACATATTCAGGTAGCGGGCAAATGGTTTTTACACAGCTTTCTTTGTAGGGTATTGCATTTTTTTTAGGAAAACGTTATAAGTACAAAAATAAATAAAAAACTTTATTTTTAATGAAATATCGTCTTTATTTCCTTCATGTTCCATATTTTTTTGATAACCCTGATTTTATTTACTTCTACAAAACATTCAAATCTTCGCAGTTTTTTTAATATTCATAACAAATAATATAAACATAAAATTATCTTGGCAAGATGACATATTATAATATACAAATTAACTTCATTCTTATGCCACTGCTTAATAATTCTGGAAATTATTAAGAATTGTGAATAATTCTGTCAGTTATCAAGAATTTCGATTAATCTGAAAATTATAAAATCCTGTACATTTTTAAGAATTTCGAATAATTCTGTCAATTTTTAAGACTTAGAATTCAAATAATCCGTCATTTATTAAAAAAATGTAGAATAATTTTGTCAATTATTAAAATTCTCGAATAATTCTGTCAATTAATAAGAATTACGAATAATTCTGTCAATTATTGAGAATTTCGGATAATTCTGCCCGATAATAACAATTCTTATAATAATATTTGTTAATAAAAAAATATGGAATAATTTTGTCAATTATTATAATAAAACTCTCGAATAAATCGGTCAATAAATAGGAATAATTATGTTAATAGTTTTAATGTTGTTCGGTGTGTTGCCTTGTTGAGTTGACTTAAATGATGGTCAAATAAAAACAATAGAGATCACGGGATGCAACTTCATCCTGCATTCCTTCTGATTTTGGAAAGATACAGACGACAGCACAAGCAGGGCACACATGAAGGTGCTCACCGGATCCTGCGCAGGTCGTCGCGACAGTGTATCATATACACAAAAAATTCCCAAAGTGGTCTATATGGACCCTCAAGGGTCGATTTCGACTTGCAGGGGGTCTATGTCAGCGAGAAAAGAAAATGGGGATGCACGAGATGTAAATGGGGGTCCACGTGAGCATAATACTTATTGTGTGTACATAATACTTATATTAGACATAAAAAATACTTATATGTACAAAGAAATTGAATGCAAACCGCTGAACGTGGATATTTAAGACAATAGCTCACTAATTTAAAGCCCTCTCATTAACAGTATTAGTTGTGTATTAATTTTATGTGAGAATTTTACTAGGTTTTGATTTGTTTCGTTCCAAAGTCAAATATTTACTTGCATTTTGTATATTTTCAATAAAGGTATGAACGAAAATTGTACATGTTTTTCTTTTTTACAATTGTCCACTATTCAAAAAACCTTATCAAGGTGAACAGCACTGTGTCAGCTGTCAAAAATACATTTGAAGTTAATAAGTTTAGGAAAATTCAAAATTAGGCAGGCAGGGGGTCTACGGGGTGAAAAAGTTTGGGAAGCTATGATATTCACGAACGAGTATGTTACGGATGTGAAAGCAGTTAGCTGAGCGTGCCAAGCACGTGGTCACGTTGCGGTCGCGAGGCCGGATGGCTCGGCGAGTGCTTCATACGTACTTACTCCTCTCTTGATTCTATTAAACTTCTCCACTTAAATACTCGTATACTAAGTCAGAAAATTGTCCGATCGAGTAAGGCGTCCAGATACTGGACCGAGACTCCAAACAGGTACTCATCACTTGTTTATTCAGTGATGTATTTTGACATCATCCTGAGAATAAGCGCTGCAACGACTTCGAAACGTCGGCCATCAACTCAGCCAAGGCAACAACGCAAACAACAGGAAAATATGACTGGATCAAATGAAATTTTGAAATAAGATAAATTGAAAAGTATGAATAATGTGAAAGTTGTGTACTTGGATAGAAAAGTTTGGAGATCTATTCTCTCTGTCTACCCCGTAAGGGACATATCGTCATGATATTTATATATAAATATTAACACTAGCAAATAAAATAATATATATCTTTTCAATATATTATAATTAAAATTCACTATTTACACATTTTTCACTTATTGTCACAATTTAATGTTTTGTTGTCTTTTTTTTTTTAATTTAATACTGATATTAATAAATAATCACTTTATTTTAATAACCGAACAAATCGACGAAAAACTTCTTCCACTTGGGGATTTCAGGTTGAGTTTCTCGTTCCTTCTTCTTTCCTTCCTTGAAAGCGAGCCACTCTTTCTTGGTAGATGTTTCCACTGGTCCCCACGCATCAAGGGGAGAGAATGCTGCTACGACTCTCTGTGAAATAATAAAGGAAAATAAATGAATATAAACTAACTGTATAAAAAAGCTAAAAGCATTATATCGTAGAATTAAAGCACAATATAATTTGAGATATCACACAGACGCGTTATCGCTTTAGAATCGCGAGAGAGAGGACCTCTAAATGTATACTTTATACTCGTATCTCGATGCCGCGTTTTATCGTGACAAACTAGATTTGCGTTGATTGCGTCTCGTGTTTATGCATGATTGATACCTCGTCTAAAAAAAGGGCATACTATTAGCATCTTACATACTATTAGCGTCTAAAAAAAGGACATACTATTAGCATCTTACATACTATTAGCGTCTAAAAAAATGGCATACTATTAGTGTCTACAAAAAAGACGCACTATTAGCGTCTAAAAAAGGACATACTGTTGGCATATTACATACTATTAGCGACTAAAAAAAGGACATACTATTAGCATATTACATACTATTAGCGACTAAAAAAAGGGCATACTATTAGCATCTTACATACTATTAGCGACTAAAAAAAGGACATACTATTAGCGTCTAAAAAAATTACATACTATTAGTGTCTAAAAAAAAGACATACTATTAGCGTCTAAAAAAAGGACATACTATTAGCATATTACATACTATTAGTGTCTAAAAAAGGACATACTTTTAGCATCTTACATAATATTAGCGTCTAAAAAAAGGGCATACTATTAGCATCTTACATACTATTAGCGTCTAAAAAAAGGACATACTATTAGCATATTACATACTATTAGCGACTAAAAAAAGGACATACTATTAGCATCTTACATACTATTAGCGTTTAACAAAAGGACATACTATTAGCATCTTACATACTATTAGCGTCTAAAAAAAAGGACATACTATTAGCATCTTACTTATATTTTTGTACTCAATTCTATCTTTTACCCTTCAGGCTCGTATGCCTAAAACATATTTCCAGTCCCAGGGATGTTTATTTTCTTTTATGGAGATAGAGGTAAAATTTATATTAATATTTTATATAAGGTTTTATAGCATAATTTAATTCAATTAACACTTTTAGTACCACTGAAATGCTTTTTTTTAATCAGTTTATATCATGGGTCGGCAACCTTTTGTTGTAACAGGGCCAAATATTTTACGTAAGGATTAGTGCGGGCCGCACTTGGGCCATATGTCATTACAGTATACCTACAATATTTGTGTACAAATATTTTAGTTTTGAAAATAAAACGCTATTTATATATTTTTACGACATTTATTCTAGTTTATAAAATCAATGAGATTTTTCTGGCTGCATTTGACTTGCAAGTATTTTTATATTAGCTTGCATTTTTTGAAGTAGAGACGCGTAGTATTGCGTCTAAATGCGAATCTGATAACCGAGAACAGTGTTTGTTTTTTTTTTTCGGTATCATCTGCGTATCTGTTGGTTTCTGTCACGATAATATCGATCACGTCATTGGCGAACATGAAACGACCGAAATTGGCGAACATGAACGTTAAACAGGGCACTGTTTTCGTCCATCCTTGTGTGGGATTTTTGGTGCGCGTGCGGTGCACGTCATACGTCCCTGTGAGGAGTTTTGATGCGCGTGCGGTGCACGTCATACGTGCCTGAAGGGTTAAACGATCGTCTCCTGATTTCTTAAGGCCCGTTCTCACGGTTCAAGTTTAGTTTACCGATTAAAGTTGATCAACAAAAGTTGAATGAAATCTGTAGTGAGAACCTTTGTTTCAATAGAGTTGATCAACTTTTTAGTTGATTAAGAAATGATTGACCCAGTCAAACTTATTCGTTCAAGTTATGATTCATCCGCCATTTGCTTTCAAGTTGAAACCGGTCTTGAAACGTGTGAACATGTTGATTGTCAAGTTCGCTTTCAACTCGGTAAATTTAAAAATAAAGATGCAAGAGAAAATGCTTTCGACGCCATTTTTAACTAAATTAAATTGAAACAGTTTATTGAATCAGTTTCTATTGAAACGTGTGAACAAAAACTGATTCAAGTCGTATTCAACTTTTGTTGATCAACTTTAATCGGTCAACTAAACTTGAACCATGAGAACGGGCCTGTATTCAACTTTTGTTGATCAACTATAATCGGACAATTGAACTTGAACCGTGAGAACGCGCCTTCACTACAGATTTCATTCAACTTTTGTTGATCAACTTTAATCGGTCAAATAAACTTGAACCGTGAGAACGGGCCTGTATTCAACTTTTGTTGATCAACTATAATCGGTCAATTGAACTTGAACCGTGAGAACGCGCCTTCACTACATATTTCATTCAACTTTTGTTGATCAACTTTAATCGGTCAACTAAACTTGAACCATGAGAACGCACGTTTACATGGACAATATACTAAATAATAAAAATATTTATGATTGATGTATGGTGGAGATTATGACGCCATGTCATCAGTGCGCAGTGTAGTATCAGATCTTGAAGAGTTTGATATATGAAACTGGAGACAAGCTACAATCAACTACGAATTTGCGAAATCCTCCAAACAGGTTTTTAAAGAATATGTATTGATATGTATTCTATCAACTGACTAAAAAGAAAAACCCTGCAGAACTTGCAAGGGACGTGTTAAGCACAATAAGATAAGTGAGACCTGCTACACATGAAAGGAGTGTGACACAGCTCTTTAAAAAGATAATATTGTCAGAATTACTACACTAAACTAAATTAATAAAGTAGTTTAAAGAAATATATAAAGTTTCATTACAACATTTCAAATATTTACTTAGCTATGGCAATTTTAGCTAACCCTTCCCAAAATCATTATTCCTCAAAAACTCGCCGGGCACTGAAAAAAAGCGATTTTAATTTTGATTGAGCCTTAAAGTGTTAAGAGGAGCAGAGAGCTTTCATTGAAAGATTTACACTTTGGTGAACATATAAGTATGCAAGAGGAGTCTTCTTCTTCTTCACGATGTCATGTCAGGTTCCCCCAACGTTGAATATCACCTGAAAGTAGACATCTTTGTCCCCGGCAGTCCGAAAAAAATCCTCAACACTCCTTATGCCAGTCCAATCACGTATATTGCGGAGCCAGGAGATTTGCCTCCTGCCAACACCTCTTCGACCCTCTATTTTGCCTTGGACGATCAGGTGCAGTAATTTGTACTTTGTTCCTCTAAGTACATGACCCAAATAGGACACCTTTCGGATTTTAATATTAGTCAGCAACTCTCTATCAACTTTGGCTCATTGAGGATTATTAAGTTCAAATTATTTGAGAGTTGGTACATTGAAAAATAGACGCCCTTGTAGTTAGTATCCTTGGTCACAAAATGGCGACACATAAATTCTACTAGCTTTCATTTTGTGGCTAGGAAATAGAAGTGGATTGAGTCGATGATGTTTGAAACACGTAAACAATGGAGCAAATCTTATGTTCATTGTCAGTTAGTTCTTAAGTCAAATACTATGGATAATAAAGAGCTACGTTAAAAATGAAGAGCAGTGAACTGAAAAATCTAGTAGGAATTTTTCGCTCTAGCGGGGAACAAATTGTTATGAGACAGACGCTGAGCGTTTTCGATGAGATGTAAGGAGGCAACGGGATAGTTAAGAATGTTTAACAGAAGTAAAACTACATTAACTTGTTCACTCTACTCGACATTGAAGTATTACTCTACTTTGTTAATGTAATTTTATTTGATCAGATTTTATATTAAAACCAGCCAATCTCCATGGATCTTCCTCGAATAACAACCAGAAGAAGACCAAAGAATTCATGGGTGGTGCAAAAAGATAACCTGATGCAGAGGCACGGCCTGGGGGACGTAGTCCGGGACAGAAGAGCATACAACCTGAGGACGAGGAGAGCTGACCCCAACAGTCTTCGCAGACAATGAGTTGGGATGGAGCCAGGTAGAGAGAGATTTTATATTAGAATATTTATTTTCACGTTAATTGTCTTAATCTAAAAACAATATATTCTAAGATTTTTTTTAAAATTTTATTTTCTATTATTTTATACTAATGAATATTTAACGAAATCTCATCTTGAAAACTGTTTAACTTAAATGAGAAAAGAAAATGTTTCCCAACCTTAAATAAAACGAACGAAACTTTGAAAAACGATCCGGGACAAGTATTAACATCCTGTTTCTAAATATTTTAACCGCGCTGCTAATAAATTTAACGTAATAACTTCAGTTTTTAAACATTTCAAGCTGAAACATTTTTTTTTATTCAATTTACTTTTTTTTTTCTAAAAATTTTGATGAAAGTTTTAACTTGGTGGAACTTTTTTTGTTGTAAAAGGCAATCCATCCACACTACGATGATGTGTGCCATCATATCAAAGCCAAAAATTTTATTATAATAGTTCATATATGGTAATAAACTTTCTTTTTCAAACAACAATTTAAAGCTTCAAAAACAGTTACTGACTATGGGTATGTACAAACGAATGAAGAAAGACTTACAAATATAGTGCGAATGTGAGAGAAAGTCATGATAAAGGAAGACCATGGAAGGCATAGTTGGATCAAGTGAATGATACTTAGAAAGAAAGAAACGTAAAACTCTTAAGAGTTAAGTTATAAGAGGGTGTATAGATATAGAAGAGGCGAGGGATATGTGTCGAGATAGGAAAGTCCTGCGTTCTGTTCTCTTTGTCTACCACGACAGGGATATGGCTTGATGTATTGTATATAATAATGATACAATATTATGTGACTTAGATCCAGTGCCTGTTTAAGGCTGTAGTAAACAGCCACTGCCTTCGAAAGCGATATGTATTTATATTATATGTATTGATTCTAACCCACGGAGGGAGTAGCAAACTGGTCACGTAGAGATAATTATTTTATTTATTTATTAAATCGATACAATGTACTTTATAATAAAAACAATAATTTTACTTACATTAATAAATCCAGAGATCTGCCTTCTCTTATAAATGGCAATGAACATGAAGAGAGGCAACTGAAGAAGTCCAATAGAAGACAATATCCATCCGCAAACTGAAAAAAAAAGTATAAATGAAAGTAATGTACAATATTTTTACAATATACTTGTAAGCTGTATATGAATTCATTATAATAAAAAAAAGTAGTTTGTTAAAAGTATCATTATTAAAAAAATATTCGGAGCGTAGACCGTACTCAGTTCGTTTGAAGAACGCTTCAGTATTGAACGTTAAAATACGTGTCACGATGATAAAGAACGCTACAGTATTGGACGTTAAAATACGTGTCACGATGATAAAGAAGGCTACAGTATTGGAAGTTAAAATACGTGTCACGATGATAAAGAACGCTACAGTATTAGACGTTAAAATACGTGTCACGATGATAAAGAACGCTACAGTATTGGACGTTAAAATACGTGTCACGATGATAAAGAACGCTACAGTATTGGACATTAAAATACGTGTCACGATGATAAAGAACGCTACAGTATTGGACGTTAAAATACGTGTTACGATGATAAAGAACGCTACAGTATTGGACGTTAAAATACGTGTCACGATGATAAAGAACGCTACTGTATTGGACGTTAAAATACGTGTCACGATGATAAAGAACGCTACAGTATTGGACGTTAAAATACGTGTCACGATGATAAAGAACGCTACAGTATTGGACGTTAAAATACGTGTCACGATGATAAAGAACGCTACATTATTGGACATTAAAATACGTGTCACGATGATAAAGAACGGTACAGTATTGGACGTTAAAATACGTGTCAAGATGATAAAGAACGCTACAGTATTGGACGTTAAAATACGTGTCACGATGATAAAGAACGCTACAGTATTGGACGTTAAAATACGTGTCAAGATGATAAAGAACGCTACAGTATTGGACGTTATAATACGTGTCACGATGATAAAGAACGCTACAGTATTGGACATTAAAATACGTGTCACGATGATAAAGAACGCTACAGTATTGGACGTTAAAATACGTGTCAAGATGATAAAGAACGCTACAGTATTGGACGTTAAAATACGTGTCACGATGATAAAGAACGCTACTGTATTGGACGTTAAAATACGTGTCACGATGATAAAGAACGCTACAGTATTGGACGTTAAAATACGTGTCACGATGATAAAGAACGCTACTGTATTGGACGTTAAAATACGTGTCACGATGATAAAGAACGCTACAGTATTGGACGTTAAAATACGTGTCACGATGATAAAGAACGCTACTGTATTGGACGTTAAAATACGTGTCACGATGATAAAGAACGCTACAGTATTGGACGTTAAAATACGTGTCACGATGATAAAGAACGCTACTGTATTGGACGTTAAAATACGTGTCACGATGATAAAGAACGCTACAGTATTGGACGTTAAAATACGTGTCACGATGATAAAGAACGCTACTGTATTGGACGTTAAAATACATGTCACGATGATAAAGAACGCTACTGTATTGGACGTTAAAATACGTGTCACGATGATAAAGAACGCTACAGTATTGGACGTTAAAATACGTGTCACGATGATAAAGAACGCTACAGTATTGGACGTTAAAATACGTGTCACGATGATAAAGAACGCTACAGTATTGGACATTAAAATACGTGTCACGATGATAAAGAACGCTACAGTATTGGACGTTAAAATACGTGTCACGATGATAAAGAACGCTACAGTATTGGACGTTAAAATACGTGTCACGATGATAAAGAACGCTACTGTATTGGACGTTCAAATACGTGTCACGATGATAAAGAACGCTACAGTATTGGACGTTAAAATACGTGTCACGATGATAAAGAACGCTACTGTATTGGACGTTAAAATACGTGTCACGATGATAAAGAACGCTACAGTATTGGACGTTAAAATACGTGTCGCGATGATAAAGAGCAGTAAGTGGAATAACGAGAAAATATTCAGCTAAGTTATTTTTTCTTGAATTCCTGCAAGTTAGAGTTGAAACTTTTGTTTAACTATTTGATTTATTACTTAAAAAGCTAGAATCTTATATAGTTCCATAGCATAACAATCTTGATCCCGGAAATGCTTAAAAAATTAATGGTAGGGAGACATTAAACTTTCCCTTCCTGTGCTAAAAAAATCCGCCCGTTCCGGTGCTATGTATTCAATACACATGTAAAAATTTGTGATTTAAAATCGTAAAAATAAGAATATTCATGGCCAATCGCTTATATTAATTTAATTTGAAATCAAAACTGATAATAATTGAAATTTTATTGCTGAAAACATGAAAAAAACATCGGCTGACGTTCACAAAACGGGCGAAGTGACCACCTCAAACGAATGCCCGCGAGCTACTGCGAGATAAAGCTAGAAGCAAGTGAACTGAGATTCTATTTCTTGCGTTTCCATATACCGAAGTAGAGTGAGGGTGAGACGTAAATAGCGTCGCTTCCTCACCAATAGCGGTTTTTTTAGAATGAATATACCTACGTCACACACTGGCACACGTTTGATTGTATTGGTGAATTTATTTCCGATTTTCATAAAGTATCTCTGATGTGGCCGATAAGTGCTAATTATTATTAATATTATTTTTTCATTCAGTGCGTAAATGTATTACGGAGGAATACCTAAAATCTGAACCCAGGTTTTATTATATTTATAGAGATATTAAAGTTTTTAGAAGCAATTTGTACTAGTTACACATCACAGGGAAAGAAAGGTTAAGGGTCTGTACAAGTGCAGAAACATTAAATTTAAATAACAAAAGATCAACAAGAAAAATCATTTTTAATTTCGCTAATATTCGAACCTAGGACACCACCAGGCTACTAAATAACATTATCTGTACCTAGTTTGCCATAAAATTAACCAATTTTGAATATGGATTAATCGCGAAAAATTTTAAGAAATTTTGAGAACCGTTGTTGTGGAGGTAAAATAATTTGTTATAAAGCTTCGTTCACATTGTGATGGGAAATCCCCTATAATAAATTCATCACTGCAATGTTACGCTAGCCTTAAATCGGTTGTATGCTCCAATTTCTTTCTTTCTTTAGCACTATATACAAGCCCAGGAACGCGATTTATATTTCTCTCCATAAAGCTTCACATAAATTCTGCTATAATAAAAGAGCCTCCATAAAATTTGTTAGCAGTTTTAATGCACAAAAGTGCAAAGTTTACAGGATGTAATGCATCCTGAGGTGCTATCGTAACAACCCTTGTTTGAGAATTTGCAGACACTGTAATGTTTACTTTAATATTATTTTATAGATTATTGATAAGTGATTGAATGATAATAAAACGTTTCATAGTTCAGCTTCAGAGATCTAGTGGTAAGACATTTGATTTCCACCCAGTTTGATTTTCGATAGTACCCAAAAAAAATGGAAACAGTCAGGTAAAATAATTCATCTGATACACGTGCTGAATACGTGTACAGTACCCGGCGGTAAGTAATACACATCGGGCTTAACCCTTCCCTTACGGTGATAAAAATGAAACGCGTGTTCCGGTGTTGGGTAGTGAGTACGCGATCAAAAATTAGCGATTTTAAATCGGAAAAATAAGAACATTCATAGATAATCCCCTTAATTAATTATAATTGAAGTTAAAAATTATAATAATTGAGATTTATTTGCTGAAAACATTAAAAAACCATCTGGCAACGCTCACGGAACGGGCGTAGATCTAGTCTCGTTGCCAGCTCAACAGCTACTGCGGCGCGGCAGGGTTGGTGGCTAACTCGGGCGTGGCTTACACTTGTGAGGTTGAGACAATTGCGCTCCTCGCTATTCAGTGACGTATGCAAAAGTGAGATGCGAATATAGTGTCGCACTTCCCGCATACTATTCACCTATCGACAAGACACAATGTCGAGGCACTCACAGCGTTTAAATGTGAATTTGTTTCCGATATTCAGAAAATACTTACGATGTAGTCGATAAATTCTGATTATTATTAATATTATTTTTTAAATCAATGCGTAAATATATTATGGAGGAATACCTAAAATCTTAACCTTGTATTTATTATATTTATAGAGATATTGATGGTTATTAGAAGCAACGTGTAGAAGATACCCAACACAGGGAAGGAAAGGTTAAGAAAGAGACTGTCAGCCATAATTGGCTAACTTCGATGTGGTAGAGCGTCGTCTCTGTCATTCATACACGTGTTCCGTCGCGATTTGTCAGTCAAAACAGTCAGGTAAAATAATTCATCTGATACACGTGCTGAATACGTGTACAGTACCCGGTGGTAAGTAATACACATCGGGCTTAAGAAAGAGACTGTCAGCCATAATTGGCTAACTTCGGTTTTGTAGAGCGTCATCTCTGTCATTCATACACGTGTTCCGTCGCGATTTGTCAGTCGCATCGTGTGACAGAGACGACGCTCTACAAAACCGAAGTTAGCCGATTATGGCCGACAGTTTCTTTCTTAAGCCCTATGTGTATTACTTACCGCCGGGTACTGTACTAGTCTTGTTTATTTACGAGCTGAAGTGTTGCTGACACATATGATGACAAACCGCTAGCTATGTGCCAACTCCAGTGGTCCTAAACCCGAAGATTCGGTTTCTAAAGTCGAAGACTAACATATATTATCTCCAGGCATCGTTTTTCAATATGTCCAAATAACCAATGAATATATTGAAGGGCAATATATAAATGAAAAACTTAGTAGTTTCCACATACTTGATCAGTATTTTTAAAAATGATTTTCCCTTTTTACGAATGATCAATTCTTAAAACACTCGTTAAGTGAAACGTGCAAATGAGCAATAAGTCGAGATTTTTTTTTTATTTATTGCTGTATTCTGAAGTTCAGTAGACTGCCGATTATCCGTACTCAATTATTTGTGAGTAAGATTAACCGTGGTTCTTTGTAGTACAATTATTTGTGAGTAAGATTAACCGTCGTTCTCTGTAGTAAAATTTATTTGTGAGTAAGATTAACCGTCGTTCTCTGTAGTATAATTTATTTGTGAGTAAGATTAACCGTGGTTCTCTGTAGTACAACTTTTTTTTAGGTATCTTGAAAAATATTATTTTCCTAATTTTTAACGGACGTCCACTTTTTAAATATTACAATGCACGGAACTGAACTGCTATTTAATCTATGGATTACATTATACCAACTTACTAACATTAGTAAGGCAGTGTTTCCCGCATCCACACCAACAACGAAAACATGTAGATCCGGGACTTCCAAATGTATTTGCTGCGCTATGAACCGGCGTTTAGTGGTTGTATCTATCAAGCCTTGAGAAAGATTGTTCGTAAACTCATCTTGCATAGCAAAATTCATCTAGGATTTAAACTCTTAAAATGTTAAATTGGATTAACCGTGGTTTTGAATTATCCGGACTCGAGTTTCCCGTAATTACCACGGATAATCGGCGCTGTACTATATTACTATGACTTAGTAAAAAGTTCGACAACCAATGATCAACAGAATGATCATTCCGTGATAGAGCGAAATACATTATTTATTACTTCATTGCAAAAACAATCTAGCGGATTTATTGCCAGGTGGCAATCTCTTCCAACCAACCAGACAAAATTAAATTAAGCAAGTGGTTGCATAAATCATTCAAATGACTATCCATCCCAACGAAATCCATAAACATATACGTGAGCACATGCCCACGAACCCCACAAAGATGGACAATCACCCGAACATTATTTTTCATATAAATTGAGATATCATCAATCAAAAGGAAAGGAAGGGATGGTGGAGAGGAAAGGAAAAGAAAAATCAGGAATGAAACACGTTATTTTACTGACTAGAAATTAAGAGTTTTTTTCAGTCGCTTCTTAAAGCATGCCAAGGACGGGGCAAATCTAACATTGCCCATATTCTATTACCCATGTTCTACTACCCATGTTCTATTACCCATGTTATATTTACCCATAAATTAAAATTGAAATTCATATTAAAATAACTATAACAGTATAATCAAATGCTCACTCAATCGCGACTTTAATTAACTATTTTATTCAAACTACCATTATACTCGTATCTATCTACCCGTTAATTTAACGTAGGTAAGGGGTGAGTTAAAATAACCTCAATTTAGCATGAACTCAGGCAAAATTTGACGTTAAAAATACACGTTGCGTTAAAAAAACACACGAGCGCTGAATTAGTATCCACCTTTATCAATCCGCAATTTGCGAAATTTGAGGGAAGGTTAATCGGGAACAAATTTAGTTCCAAACTCGCCCCCTTACAATAATTTATATATAGGAGGGAAGGGGGTTTTTTATTCCCAGGGGTACGAAAGCCGAGAACCAACAACGTAGATGAACTACACAATAGTTCATTTTAGCATTTTCTAAAAAAAAAAAAAACAATTAAACGAGAAATTATGACAAATTAATTACATAGGGTGTCAGCTGGAAAACATTTGATGTCCTCGCGACTGCCCTCTGTTGTTAGAGGTGTACTCGTATCTCAAATGGAAAGATGTTATGAGATGAACCCAGACCTTTTGATAGCTTATCTCTTAAATGTATTGTTTTCGTTATTATCCTGAGGTATATGTTATTTTTAGATATATATATACAGTACAAAGGAAGGATGTATCGCCATGAGACAATAATTTCTTCCGAACATCTAAAAATAAGTTTTAACATGTTTTTAAAATCTCTGACCATCAACGGGATTCAAACGCGCAACCCCCTTGTTCGATTGACATATGTACGTCGTCTTATAGCAAGTAATAACTCAATCATATTTTATTTCTCAATAATATCTAATACTGCTAAATTCTCAAATTTCACGTTTCATCGTATATTTATACCACTTTATAAAAATTGTAAAAAAAGTTGTCAATAATGATGGAAGTTTATCAAAAACTCGTATTTTTTTTATTCAATTTAAATGTTCTTTCCTTTTTTATATTTTACTATTCAACATTTTTATATTTTACTATTCAACATTTTTCTATTCAACATTTTTATATTTTATTATTCAATATTTTTATATTTTACTATTCAACATTTTTCTATTCAACATTTTTATATATAACTATTGAATATTTTTATATTTTACTATTCAACATTTTTATACAATATTTTACTATTCAACATTTTTATATTTTACTATTCAAATTTTTTATTTTTACTATTCAACATTTTTATATTTTACCATTGAACATTTTTATACAATATTTTATTATTCAACATTTTTATATTTTACTCTTCAACATCAAAATCGTATATTTTTAACAAAAATATTATTTCTCAACATTATTATATGTCTTATAATCATATCAAGAAGTGACAGCTGTCAAATGTAAAAATATGGATATATTGAAACGTGATTTGAAAGGGGATTCCTTGTATAATTAATTATAATGACACAATTATTTATTTATTTTAACACTTTAATTGCAAATACAATCAGGCGGGTTTATTGCCAGGCGGCCATATCTTCCAGCCAACCAGACAAAAGTAAATGAAGCAAGTTACATGGTCACAAAAAAACATTCAAATTACTATCCATCCCCACGAAATCCATGAACACACTCCATGTGCATATGTCCATAAATCTCACCAAGACGGACAATCACCCGAATATTCCTGAGTCATTCGAGGGGGTAGCACAGTGCAGGGTTCGAAACATCGACCTTCCGAACGGAATTCCAATACGTTACCGCGCGGCCATGCACCTCACAATAGTATGGTAAATAAATAAATAAAAATAACATTCTTTAGATCTAACCTGAGTTAGGCAAGGCTCATTAGGGATAAGGTATTATTCATGATAACAAATTTTATTTAGTGTGTTATAGTTGACAGTTGTTAAACTTGAATGTATTATTACGCGGAATTTTTCGATGTAAGTACAGTCGTTTTCGAGTTTTCTTTATCACTCAAGTGCCCCTCCAGCAAATTGACGTCGACATGAATCGATATCCAAGAGCCCCGGCTAACGAAACTTATTTTCAGATCAGTGGATCTATCCGAGCTTTTTCAATAATTAAGGAACCATTGCGGGAAAGAAAGAACAAATATCAATTAAATTTCGTGTAACTTGACTACTTTTAATGGCAATTATACGTTTTGCTTCCCTTCTATACATAAGGATGCAATCCTTGTTAACCTGTTCACCGCGTTAAAAATCAAATTCCACGAATCCTGTGCGCGGCACAATTTCAGCGTTTTTTAATTTCTAAGTTTAAACACATATTTTGTTTAGAACCACTGATATTTGATTACAACACCAAGTAAACATGACACTTAAGTAATTTTCTGATAATAAATAATAGTCATTACTCTTAAGGAGACTCATTAAATAAAGGAGATAAACTAAACATTACGTAAAATAAACAAAGGAATGCTACGATCAAATCAATGCTTCATGACACTCACCCAATCAAATGCATATAGCACTAGTAATGTTTATTTACGTAAGAGAGACTTAGTAATGTTTATTTACGTAAGAGAGACTCATCGCAGGACTCGATCCGCGAGACAGGTCGTTAATGCTGGAAATATTGAGAAACCAAAAAAATTCGGCGCTCTGTTTATTCAACAATATCTCATAAACTAATATATTATTTGACAAGGTTTTCAGAGATGTCGCTAGAATAAAGATTATTTTAAATTTTAGTTCAATTTTTATTCCGGTTTTGTGTCATTTTTTTTAAGTATTTGTGATTTGAAACTTGGATTGTCGTCAGATCACAGGCGTTTGTGCTCCCCGCGGGGAACAGGTTAACAATATACTCGTATTCTCGATCATTTTCCTTATTACGTAATTTAGTCATTAATTAGACGACCTGCGTGGACTGATTGTTTGAAAAATGTTTCACCGCTCTTCAACATTAATCTTTAACCTTTCCCTTCCTATGCTAAAAAAAATCCGCCCGTTCCGGTGATGTGTATTCAATACACATCAATACATATGTTAAAATGAGCGATTTAAAATCAGAAAAATAAGAATATTCATAGCCAATCGCTTAAATTAATTAAATTTGAAGTCAAAAGTAATAATCATTGAAATTTAATTGCTGAAAACGTGAAAAAAAACATGAGACGACGTTCACAAAACGGACGGAGCGACCACCTCGAACGAAAGCGGCTGACTACTAAAAAGAGAGAAGCGAGCGAACTGAGATTCTATTTTTTGCGTTCCCATATACCGAAATAGAGTGAGAGTGAGACGTGAATAGCGTCGCTTTCTCACCCATAGCGGTTTTTTAGAATGAATATACCTACGTCACACGTTTGATTGTATTGGTACCGATTTTCACAAAATATCTCTGATGTGGCCGATAAGGGCTAATTATTATTAATATTATTTTTTCATTCAGTGCGTAAATGTATTACGGAGGAATACCTAAAATCTGAAGCCATTATTTATTATATTTAAAGAGATATTAAAGTTTTAAAAGCAATGTGTACTAGTTACACATCACAGGATAGGAAGGGTTAAGATCAATACACATCACACAATTCCGATGTAATATATCAGTCTAGCCTTAGCACAGTTCTCATAATAAACCAGGAGCATTTCACCTGAAGAGAGCCTTGGGAGAGAAGGTAGAAATACTCGTACGTGAAGTGGGCATTAATGGAATTGGTAGAATAACAAAGGAATTTATGATAAATTTAATTTCTTGTTCTTTCTTTAAATGTAACTTTAAGTGAAATTCAATAACTCAACGGTACGAAATCCTTAAAAAATATTCGTCATTAACTTCAAATTACTAACCATACGTTTTTGTTAGTCTGTAAGCCCTGTGGAATTATAAGTCTTCTTCGATATCTCGGATGTATTATAAAAAAAGGTACACTTACCAAGACCACTGATTGGAAACTCCTTTCCATTGTGCGTGATGGGCTCCAAAGAGATAAGGGAGTAGATGAAGATGACAATGAGGAAGACAGGAGTCACTACTGCCCAGCAAAGCCTCCAGTAAAACCCAATCTTGATGCCCAACATAAACTCGATATCATCGGACAGCTTGCGCAAACCTGAAATCAAATAGAATTCTAAAGCTTTTGAATATATCCATAAGCTACGGATGATAGGTCACGTAAGCAGATCTCAGTTGATACAGTCAACAAATTTTGCGAGTCCAGCAACACGGAAGAGGGCCACTGACATATCGAGACAGTGGTTTTTAGATAACGTGAATCTAGATATTGTTAGGAAGCTGGGAGTGGAGAGAGGCTGGAAGGAGATGGTGTGACCTATTAACTTCGGATATCAGCTAGGAGAAAAATAGCCCAGCAGGCTAAAGTTCTATGGGCGTCTGTAGTAACGCAGGTAAGGTATCGATTTTCATTTACCTTTGACTTGTGAATATTTGAAAGACCTCGGATCTCACTAAAATAAATCTTCACAAAATAAATTAAGTCCCCTTTTTCATTCTTAAACAAGAAGGCTACGATTATATGGTCAATGTTTCCCATAAATCGACTAAACTGTTCAATGACTTAACATTTTTAAGCACCTTACTTATTTAATAATTTTTTTGTAAGCTTCTTATTGATAGACATGTGGATAGCATACGTGTAGGCAGCTTTAGGAAGCATTTGAAGACACTATATTTAAGAGATTATATTTGAGCACTATACAAAAAATTCCACTCTACCTTAAGCCGAATGTGTTACTATCACATATCGGAATATCAATTAAGGTTTATTTTTTATTAGTTTTCCCATGGAAAGTTTTCTGCAGTTTTCTTGCCAAATATAATTTTCAAAACATAGTGTTCATAATATAATGGCCGCAATCGTTACCTGCCTATCCTCAAATTCAACTTGTTTTTTTTTTTTAATATTTTAAATCTGTCAATAATAGTGGTTTCAAATCTCGAGCTAGAGTGCCCTTTAAGAGAGTTAGCTCTCTAAACAGCACTATATAACGGCCCTTCTATTATTATTGTTATTACAAACACTAGAAAGCGAAATTACGTTTTATATATTTCCTTAAATATAATTATTGATTTAGGTTTTTTGTTGTACACCTTAACTCGGAGACTTTCAAAGTGTACATCCCGGCGCCCTGAGGCGCTGCGGGATGTTGAGATGACTGGGATGTGCTATCTTGATTTCGTTTGTAACGATCTACCTCTCTCTGTTCAATTGTTATAACATAACATATATGGTTCAAAACTCGGAACAGGAAATAAGAATAGCTGTGTCTTATAATAAAAATACAAATGAAATAGCACTTTTTAGAGGGAAAACTCTCTTCAAGAGCTATCCAACTCTGAACTCGAATCCAATATTATTGACAGATTAAAAATATTACTAAATAAATATATATAAGTTGAGTAAAATGATAGGAAGATAGCAGTTGCGGCCATTAGATTAGGTACTTCTGCGTATCTGCATATATTCGGAAAAAAACTTATTTAGTAAGAAAACCGCAGAAAAATTACCAAGGAAAGATGAACTACATAAAAACCTTTACAGATCTTTATAAATGTGATAGTAACACATTTGGCTTCAAAGTCTAGTTTGATTCCAAGAGTTTTAAAACTGTGTGGTGAACAACAAGCTCTGTCATTTTACTACTAATTGTGTGGTGAACAACAAGCTCTGTCATTTTACTACTAATTGTGTGGTGAACAACAAGCTCTGTCATTTTACTACTAATTGTGTGGTGAACAACAAGCTCTGTCATTTTACTACTAATTGTGTGGTGAACAACAAGCTCTGTCATTTTACTACTAATTGTGTGGTGAACAACAAGCTCTGTCATTTAACTACTAATTGTGTGGTGAACAACAAGCTCTGTCATTTTACTACTAATTGTGTGGTGAACAACAAGCTCTGTCATTTTACTACTAATTGTGTGGTGAACAACAAGCTCTGTCATTTTACTACTAATTGTGTGGTGAACAACAAGCTCTGTCATTTTACTACTAACTGTGTGGTGAACAACAAGCTCTGTCATTTTACTACTAATTGTGTGGTGAACAACAAGCTCTGTCATTTTACTACTAATTGTGTGGTGAACAACAAGCTCTGTCATTTTACTACTAATTGTGTGGTGAACAACAAGCTCTGTCATTTTACTACTAATTGTGTTGTGAACAACAAGCTCTGTCATTTTACTACTAATTGTGTGGTGAACAACAAGCTCTGTCATTTTACTACTAATTGTGTGGTGAACAACAAGCTCTGTCATTTTACTACTAATTGTGTGGTGAACAACAAGCTCTGTCATTTTACTACTAATTGTGTGGTGAACAACAAGCTCTGTCATTTTACTACTAATTGTGTTGTGAACAACAAGCTCTGTCATTTTACTACTAATTGTGTGGTGAACAACAAGCTCTGTCATTTTACTACTAATTGTGTGGTGAACAACAA